>OZ021695.1:4610419-4691780 GCA_963978525.1 Ornithomya fringillina
ATGTGACAACGAACTATACGCCATTTGGAAAAATACCATGTTTGCCAAGTGATAATTTTATGTCGAACAAAAAAATCTACAATCTGGAAGATTACTCCAATGAATTAAAAGTCAGACTCCAATATTCCCAAAAAAGAGCCAAAAAACTAATAGAATTAGAAAAACAAAAACGCACCTTAAACAGTAACACTAAAGACACTAACCCTTTAAATTTAAATATAGGTGATTTTGTTTTATTAAGGAATAAGAATAGAAGAAAATATCAAAAACCATAAAATAATATCTAGGAATGGAGTAAATTCAGTTATAGAAATTAATAATTTACTTAAAGAAGTGCACAATAATGAGTTGACGACGTATAATACAAATTAATATTATACAAAATATGTAATGAATACACAAATTTTATTTTTATAAAAAAAAAAAAAATTTTATAGGGTAAGGGTGTAGTGTACTACATATACAATTTTAATGTAGCAAACATTAAGCGTAGTAAGCATTATTATTAAGTTCAGCATTATTTTTACGATTTGATGGTTAAGCATTATTTTACAATTTGTAAATAGTAAGTAAGTAGGTAAGTAGGTCATACGCAAAATTAGAATTAGTATATAAGCAGAAGACATTGTAAATAAATCATCAATTGATAAAAGAAAATCTAAAGCTAGATACACTGTTGATTGATCCAATAAAAATAAAAAAACAATTACTTACCCGGACATAGTAGTGAATGCTACTGGCTTTTGCTCTAATGGAGCAAATGTAGACATAAACTATATAAGGATATTCACTCACTCATAGCATTCCATGCTAGTGGACTTTGCTTCCTAAGCAAATGTGAATATTCAAAATAAACTAAATAAAACTTTTCCATAGTATAAAAATAATCTATAACATGGCGATCCCTGCCTCATACATTTTTAACAAACCAAATTGTTCCTGGCAAATAACATTTCTACCATCAGTGAATTCTTTTAATCTGGTATAGACAATTTTTTCAAAAATTTTGTCCAATATACTTAACATACTTATTGGTCGGTAACTTACAAGCAATTTTGGATTTCTTCCTTTCTTTAAAACAAGATTTTGCAATTTTAAATAAATTTAGATAATGACCATTTTCCAGGCACCAATTAAAGATTTTTGCAAGTGCGTCGAAAAAAATTCGAGGCATTTTTTTTAAAACAATACTTTTAATGCCATCAATGCCCGGAACCTTTTTATTTTCTAATTGATTAGTAAAATAAAATACTTCATCTCTATTTGTTAAAAATTCAGATTCTATTGGCGCTTTAATAATTAATTAATAAACAGAGCGTAATATTCAACTTGTTTCTCCATGGTAGATTTCATATTGGTAGTAATATTATGTGCTTTTTCAAAGGTGTCAGCATTATTATTTACTTTGATAGAGTTATCATATACAATAGAACCATTCAGCGTTAAGTGTTCAACATATACTTTTTTCTTTTTATTGCTTTGGCAACTCTCCAAAAAATTTTATTACCCGGCGGCAGTTTTTTTAAAAAAATATTCCAATTTTCGTTTCTATTATTGTTAAGATGCCAATTAATCAAATAGTTCAGTTGTTTCATTACACCAACTAGTGTAGTTTTTAATACTAAATTTGAGCATCTCTGTATTTTGCATCTATAAATATTCCTTTGAGTGATCAAATATAAAATCAAATTGGAAATATTTCTTTGCCATGAACGGCGATTTGCTTTTTGGATGTGTTTTGAATTAATTCTGTTATCTTTGATGAAAACATGTCTATGTTGGTAGAATTAAAAAGAGTTGTATCATAAGTCATATTTTCAATTTCTTGTTGTACATATTGACCAATTATAGTCCAGTCAGCTTTGTGATAAAGAGGATCTTTCGCCACAACTTCTGTATAAGTACCATGTAAGGTGCACGAAGTTGGAACATCGGAATTCAGTTCATGTGGATGTGTTTTTAAGTCAGATATTCGTAAAGATGAATTTGTAAGAGCTAGGTCTACTGTTGAAGGTCTGACAGGAAAAACACCTTGGCCAAAACGACTATAATCGTCAGGTGCAAATATATAATAAGCAGAAGACAACTAATGATTATATAAAGCAATACCGGAAGTCTTGTTATACGAACAATTCCAACTAGTGTGTTGAGCATTCAGGTCACCAAAAATAAAAAAGTCTGAAGAGACATTTGTTATAGCGTCCAAATCATTAGTGAAAGTATGCGTATACTTAGTACTATACGCAGAGATTAGGACAACTTTACGATTGTTAATTTATAAAGTTATACAGATATTTTCAATGTTGGTTGTATTGAACTTGGGTATGAGTTGGTTTATATTTATTTTAATTGCAATTAATACACCTCCTTCATGTTTGTCTTCTCTGTATATTTTGTAGTTTTCAAGTCGAACTTTGTGGTGAGGCTTCAAGAACGTTTCGTTTACTATAGCTACATCTCTATTTTTATTAATAAGGAATAAAGCAAATTGAGCTTGAGAGGATTCGGTTGTCAAACCTTGAGCGTTCCAGTGCACAACATGAAGCCTTGAAAATAACTTTGAGTGATTATAAAACATACTTTAGCATATTTCCTAAGACACGTAATTTGTCATATTTATTTTTGCATTTTTTTAATGCATCAACAGCTTCGAAATATATTTCAAGAATTTTTTCATTTTAAATATTATCACTTGAATCATTATTAGCGTTAATAACCCCAGCATTACTGGTAGCTTCGGCATTGGGGAGCTTGATCATGTGTAACAAAGCTTTTTGGTGTGGAGTGCACAACAAGAGCATTATTTATGCGATTGTGTTTGTGGTAAGCTACTTTGTTATTTGTTAGGTGTTGACGAATATTGATGTAATTTTGCCGGCATGGACATCGAGGGTCGTCTGCCCGATGATTGATAAATCAACCTTTAATATATAAAAGGTCAACTAAAAACTGTCATTCATATTTTATTTTATGTTTTAAAAAAATATTTATTTATTATTATAATTATATAGATAAATGGTCATATTATGGATACGGACAAGGTAAGTTTCGTGAACAGAGTTATTGTCGGGCGAAGTTCTGATACCATTGAAGTTATTTAAAAGGACCATACTTGGGTAGACCAATTCCACACCCGCATTATTCTGATGGCTTTTGTAATTACATGAGGAATTTAGTTCTTTTAGTATTCTTAAAATACAAATGTCATTTCTTAAACCTATTAGATTATCTCTATTACAAATTTTTACTTCGTTCAGTTCAGTACATTCGTTCTTTAAACCAATTTTCTTTTTCATTTTTTATAACATAATCAAAATCTGCTTGAATTAATTTTCCATTGCATCATTGCGTAATTTTCAAACTATATCATTTTTAACGATTAAAATTCAACGATATCGACCCCAAAACCAATTACGTAGAGGTATCGTAATTGTATCGTTGTTATCGGTTTAACGTGAATGAAAAATAAAAACAAAAAATATTAAACACCCCTCAATTAACTCCACAAGACTTGCGATTTGTAATATATCGAATGATAACAATTTCTTGTTTGAAATTGAGGAATCTCTGTCTTCCCTTTCGGGTGAATTAGTTGCCCTCGAAAAAGCTATTGATATTATCATTGAGGATCATATTCCAAAAGCCACTATATTTACTGACAGCAACAATGCCTGTTTACTGTTAGCAGCTCAAAGCACTGGTAATTGTCACATAGGGAGTATCATCCAAAAAATTAACATATCCAAAATAGTTCAATTTGTCTTTGTGTGGACACCAGCGCACATAGGCATAGAAATAAGTGAAAGAGCTGACTACTTTTCTAAACGTGCAAGTGAATGTGGCTGTATCATTCATCCTAAACTATTCATAAAAGCTAGCACCAAAATTTTTCATAATCTAAAAAGTCAATGGTTTGACACTTATAAGAATGAATCGGTTTCCAAAGGAAATTCTTTTTCCAATATTTTGTAACACCTGCAAAGTGAAGGAAGATAACAATCACTTAATCTTTAACTGTGCCAAATATGAATCGTCCAGAAACAATTTTCCACTTCTAAACCACTTCAACAATTTAGTTGACTTCTTGTCTTCTTGTCTTGAAGTTTTGAAATTTCAAAGCCTTTCATCAGATGGTAGCTTTTGTAAATGTCAACAAAATTCATCTGTAAATCGAATTTACTTGTCTTCACTCACGAATCGAAATGTTATCCACATTTATTTATCATGAGTTTCAATTAATTGCTCACTATTAGTCTTCATATTTACTAGATGAACTAATTATCACCTGAAGTATGGCCATATGATTAATTTCAAGCCAATTGAAGTTTCCATGTAGGAAAAAAAATATTTTCTAAATTAAAACCCTATAATAAAATATAGCCGATTTTATTAATTTCGTCGTTTATTAAGCCATAACCAATGACAAAAACCATATTAATACCAACAATTCAACATTTTTCGTCCAGATTTTCCATTATTCCCAAAATTTGGAGCTTTTCTTTTGTTTAAGATATATTTACTACTGTAAAGGGAAAACCAGGAAACAAGCGAAGTTCCATATAAAATATACTTTATATAGTACAGCGTCAGGAAATATTTTTTCTTAATTTTAAAATAAAAAATGAAAAAAATGATTTTTAAAAATTTATAAAACCCATTTAATAAAACAAATTTTTGTTGTAATACATTAACCTGTAGCTGAAAAAGAAAAATAATAATTACAATTCTGTCTTTCTTTCTAATGTTAAAAAAAGCAGGATTAGTTTTAGTATTAAGATAATCGCCTCTTCTCCTTAATGTCTGAATTCCGTTAGTTGTTACATTCCAGAAAAAAACATGTAAAAGCGTATGCTCCAGATCAACCAATAAATTTTTATGTCATCTGTTGTTTTCCTTTATTAATTCTTTTTTCCTTCCTCTTATATATTTCGATGGATGAGCACTTTGTTCTTAGCTAGTTTTATTGTTGTTATGGTTTGTAACTGTCTTTACCGCTTGGTTGACATAGTCTGAAGTCTTTACCGTTTGATTGTACTTGTAACGGTTATTACAAAAACGAAACGAACATTAGTGAACTAATACACATTTTCACGGGATACATAAACTTTATAGTTTTGGTTGTCAATGTAGAATTGTATTTAATCGAGCGGCACTACTTTTCTCTCTTTTTTTTAACGAAGTTTTTCTTATCTCCTTTTAGACGCTATTGCTCTAAGCGATTGTTTATTGTTAGATTTTCTCAATTTATACATTCGGTCCTCATATTCAGTCTATATATTCAGCCTATATACTTCGGTTTTACATTATTATTATTTCAGATAATTATTTTTTCACGTACAACATATGCTATGGAAGACCAAAACATATTATTCTGAACTTCCGTTACCAATTTTTTGTTACACGGAAGAAGTAATATAAATAACACTTTTATACTGCTGACTCTTATTTTTTTTTACATACGCAAAGATAGCAACGTTAGTAAGCAATGTTATTTTTTTATTGTGTAGTGGCAACGCAGTAGATTAGTAAAAAGAGAAATATTCGTGAAAGAAATATTTTATAAGAAAAAATTTCCCTGAGAGAGAATTACAAAGGGGAATTTATTTTTATATGTAGGTAATTATTTTGACCAACCGTGCATACCGTAATGGGATACTAGAAACTATAATCGATTTTTCTGTTATTTTTTTATTGTGTAGTGGCAACCCTGTTGATTAGTAAAAAGAGAAATATTCGTGAAAGAAATATTTTATAAGAAAAAATTTCCCTGAGAGAGGATTACAAAGGGGAATTTATTTTTATATGTAGGTAATTATTTTGACCAACCGTGCATACCGTAATGGGATACTATAATCGATTTTTCATAACAAAATTTTGTAAAAATTTTAGTGAAAATTTCGAATAAATCAACTTTTTAAAAAAATTGACTACATATAAAAATTAAATTTCCTTTTGTAATTCTTTCTCAGGAAAGTTTCTCTTTTAAAATATATCTTTCACGAATGTGTTACCCTTTTTACTTTCTCACAGCATTGTCAATTAGCCAAAAAAAATATCGTTGCTAACTATCGTTGCTATCTTGGCGCACGTACAATCTAAACAATTTTATTATCGTTTAAAATTACTCATATAAAAGTCAACATTTTTTAGTTCATCTGCTTGTGTAAATGAAAAAATTCATACTAATCAAATGAAAATAAATTTCATCTTGTACGTAAATATAAAAATTGTAAAAAAACTGCTATGCGGGTTAACACATACGTAATCGTCCTTCAGACTCTAACGAATTAATATTTATTGGGCTGTACCTTTGACCAAAAAAGGAAAAAAAAAGTTCTAGTTCAAATCATTTAATTGAACTAGTATAGAATATTCACTAAAGACACATGTCTAAAATGCAGGCTTCTTTTATGAAGTATGTATCTTAAAGTTATAAATTCGTTTTCATTGGAGAAAAATTAGTGACTGACGTATTTATGTATATGCAATAACTTTACATGTATTTGGAATAATTAGCGTTTATAATAGTAAGAAATATATTAGTTTTATAAATTTTTTGGATCTGCTTGTGCATTTTTTTCAGCTGTAATCTGTTTAATTATATAAGTAGCTGTGGTCACGCGCTTGTACCTCTTTGTGGAAAAATTTTAAATTACTAAATTAGCATTCTCATATGTACGGATGTGTATTTTCGTTAAGAATTTTAATGGTTTGTAAAAAGTGTTAAACAAAATGTGAAAATACTTATTGGAATTCATTATATATAGCTTGTTGACTTTGTACGATTTAAGTATTTATGGTACAAAATTATATAATGCTTATAAATTATTACTTTGGATAGTTTAATTTTCTGTCATCTGTTTTTCTTGTGTTTAAAAATAGCAAGAAAAATGACCGATTCTATGAAATTTGGACCAGAGTGGCTACGCAATATGTCTGATTCGTCCATAAGCGGTAATAATTATCAAAATAATGCTAATTCGGTTGTTGGAAATAGTGGCAATAGTGGTAACATCGCCCTTTATTTAAAATTAGATTTTAAAAATCTACTTTTTCAATATTCGTAGCACCAACATTAAATACCAGGCAAGCGAATACTATGGTTAACATGTCAATAACGCGCAATTTATTTCCGGAGTTTCGTTACGGTCGTGAGGAAATGTTATCACTTTTTAACAAGAATTGCGAAATACCCGAAATATTACCTTCGTATAAAAATTTGTACATAGAAAAGGTTCAATGTCCTCTAGCTTTAACCCCCAGTGCAGAGGCAGATATGTTATCTTTGAGTGTCCAATTAACCACGGTGAGTTGCGTTTCTTTTTGTTCATCGTTTTAATATTAAAAAATATATAAATATGTCAGCAAAAACTACCTTGGTTGCAACGTTCTCTCGTGGGATTTAACAACTCGCCACGAAGCATGGGTCGAGGTAACTCAAATGATAGGGGACGAATACGTCCTAAATCCATATATAATTCAACATTTCAACGTTCTACTGTGGTTTTTGATGAAGATGTACGTGTTGCCTCAAAGGTAAAGTAAACTCTAATAATTTTTTAATATAATAATTTTAACTTTGTCCTATTTTATTTTAATAAATTATTTACTACATATATAACTTATCAAATATAGACCACATTCAAGTTTTTTATAACGTTTTATAACTAAGAAGAACCAAGCAAAAACTATACTTGGCTCTTTCAAAGCGTTAAAAAATTTGGGCTTTTAAGTTATTTATGTTAAGGACTTGATAGTGCGGGGAGTAAACTTATAAATACGTATTGATTAATTTAACTGCACTTATTTATACATATGTAGGTAATATTTTATTTAATATTGTTATTGTAATCAAATTGTGTTATTATTATATAAGAATGATTTATCGGCCGTGTAATGGCTTATGGAAAGGAAAAGGAAAAGATGTGTTATTATTATTGCCATTAATATGCATAGACACACCCGCTTTTATACCTATTTCATATCCATACAGAAAGATTTAGAAGTTGAAGAAATTTCGAGAAAAAATATTGACCAACTAAATTTGTGGATAAATAATTTCACCAACATATAGTTCCTGATGTTTAGTTTTTATACCTTTCATCTTAGCGATGAGGGTATAATTAGTTTGATTATTCGTTTGTAAGAAACAATTAAACGTGTTTATTGAAAGAAGAACTTAAAACAGAGTGAATTACCTCATATACAAATTAGTTGATGAGTAGATGACAAATTATACATATTATATAAATTAATGATGATAAACATAAACATTTACACAACATAAGTTAGCAGTTTGGATTGAACAAAGATCTATCTAACAATCTCCCCTTCAAGCCAAACGCGATAAAATTTTTTACATTTCAAAAGTTCTTGTACAACATATTACAAAATTTCAAATGTTTAACCTTTGGTAGCAATTTCGTGCATATATCAGCAACATTGTTTGATGAAGGTACATATTGAATATCAATTATCTTTGCCTCGTACATAAAGAGCTTAGAGAAACGACACGTTGTTTTTGTGACTCCCATGATATTGGACATCCAGCAAAATAAACCACAAAGCCACTATAGGACTTTCTATCAATTCCATCAGATCTCCAATCGGCATCTGTATAACATGATAATTCGTTAGTATTAGTAAACGATAGCATATCTCTAGGTTTGTTTTTTAAGTAAGACGTTCTTGGCGGCCACAAAATGTTCTTTATCAGGGTGCGGGTTAAATTGCGCCAATTTAGAAACAACATGTGCTATGTCTGCTCTAGATACGATAGCCAAATACATCAATGAGCTCAACAACGACTGATATTCTTTTACATTATAACAATTGCATGACTCCTTCTGACATTTCTTAAGTTCATAACCACTTGGCAATGGTGTTGAAATTTGTTTGCATTCAGTCATATCCCATTTTGCAATTAATTGCTTAACATAAGTCTATTGATATAAAATAATATCGTCTCTCTCACCATGTCTTTCGATCTGCATACTCAAATAGAATTGTACAGCACCTCGATTTACAACATGTAAACTTTCATTCAATTTATTTATAACATGTGACATAATCTCGTTTGATTTAGCTGCAATCAATATATCATCAACGTATATACAGACGAGCACCAAACTATCGTCAACATATTTTTTGTATAAACAATTATCCGACTTGCACCTTGTAAAGCCGATATTGAGAAGTATGTCGTTGATTTTTAAATTCCAGTATCTACTGCCCTGCTTCAAGCCATAAATCACTCTTTTTAATTTACATACGTAATTAGGATGCTTTTTATCAACAAATATTTCTCCGTTTAGAAACGCTGAGACAACATCAATATGATTAACTAATAATCTTTCACGTTTAGCAATACCTAATAAGATTCTTATTGTTGAGTATCTAACAACTGGACGGTAAGTTTTATTGTAGTCAATTTTATGCTTTTGCGAGAATCCTTACTCTACTAATCTCGCTTTATATTTAACGACATTACCATTTGGATCAGTCACAAAGACCCATTTCGAGCTTACTTCATTCTTATTTGGTGGTTTCTCTACCAATTCTCATGTACCTTTTTTTAGCAAAGTTTCGTATTCACATTCCATAGCCAATAGTGGGCACACAAATGATTGATTGCATTTTCAACTGAACGTATTAGACGGGGTCGTCCTCTTCTACCAGTTCGTTTAGTTCTAGGCCTTCCCCGTTTTCTTTTAATAGCAATTTGATCAGGTTCAATATCGTCGTATGTATCATAAATAATAGTTTCATCATCGTGCGTATATAACTCTTGCTGTTGTTGCTGTTCTACCTCACCATCTAGATGTTGTCGTTGTAATTCTTGTTGATCTTCTAATGATGGTACTTGTTGAATTATTTGTGATGACCGCATCACATCGGGTATTATATCTACATCAAAAAGTTCGTCTTGCTTACATATTTATTCATCAAGTTTATTTGTTGAATTTTTTGTGCAAGAAAATATATTTTCAAAAAATATTACATCACGTGCGATGACAACTGATCTTTTTGACTCATCTTATAAACGATAACCTCTAGATTGAAGCGAGTAACCAATAAGCGTTAATTTGTCACCTTTTGGCATAGTTTTGGACCTTCCAGGCCTTTTATTAAGAGCGACTGCTAAACAGCCAAAAACTCGTAAATGACTTACGTCCAAACCAACATTCATTATAACAATTGCATTCATAGGGAGTTTTATTTTTTAATACCTTCGTTGGACATCTGTTACGCACATAAGCTGCTGTACTTATTGCCTCCTATCAAGCTCCACTAATGTTCGGTTGGCCCTCTCTGAAACGCCGTTTTGTTGAGGCGTATAACAAATAGTCGTTTGGTGCTTAATACCTTCAGTTTGTAAAAAAGATTTAAATTTTTAATTCAAATACTCACGTCCATTATCTGTATGTAATGATTTAACTTTAAAACCAGTTTTATTTTCTGCAATTTTTTAAAATATTCTAAAGCCTCGGATTTTTCTTTCATGAAATAAATATATACAAATCTGGTATAGTCATCAATGAAGGTTAGGAATTATCGAGAACCGCCTTCACTTGTAGTACACATAGGTTCACAAATGTCGCTATGTATAACCTCAAGCGGAGTACTTTTAAAAGTGCTACCATAACTTAAATGGATTTGACTTAATTTTGCACATTACATAAGTTACACATTCTCGTTTACTCTGGTTAAAAATTTTACTTACACCAATTACCATGTCACAATTCATTTATATCGTAGTAAAAATTCCGAACTTTAATTCCGCTTTAAACAGTACTTTATTTTTAGGTGTTTTCGCAACCATATTACGTTTTTGAAAAATAAGTGTGCAACCTTTTTCAATCATTTTGCTTACAGATAAAAAATGTGCTTTTAAAATTTTTACGTTTTTCTTTCGTTTTTGCTATCATAGCATGTTATTTGATTTGTCATTTTCATTCCGACGTTGATTTTTACCTTTAATTGATTTATTTCAGGTAAAGTGTCCCTACTTTCCAGCGCACACACAAAGTTATCTGGTAAGCTATACAAGAGTTGTACACATACAAAGTCGTTTGGAAACGCACAGTTTACCTCCTTCAATAACTCCAATGTGTTGCTAAATTCATTAATTTGTTCAACGTAATCGACATCTTCACGAATTCTAAACTGTACTAGCTTCTTAAAAAGATTTACTTTACGTGTAGGGATTTAGGTATATAATATTAACAGAGCAAAAATGAAAAAACAAGCCTTTTGCTTTGATAGAAGAATTTAGAGAGAATAATCAAAAATTTTATTTCGTTAACAATTTAGAACAAGCTTCCTTTGTTTAAAATACCATATTATCGAACAAGTACACGAAGAACAAGTGTATCAGCGAATGTGTATAAATAAACAACTTCAACACTTCCACTTTTATTTATAAGGTCATTCGTTTGTTATGGTATTACGTTAAGCATCACTTTAATTTTTGAAAAATGCTCCTTTTTTGTTGGCTTTGTAAATATGTCTGCAAGTTGCTCGCTAGTTGGAACGTACTTCAACTTGAAGCCTTTATTTTCATACACCTCCCTTATGAAGTGGTACTTCACATCTATATGCTTGGTTCTCTTGTGGAACTGAGGATACTTAATAAGCTTGATGGCATTCTGGTTATCAATCCATAAAGTGGAAACGCCAATTTCTTCTGGAACCAACTCTTTTAATAGTCTTTGGACCCATATTAATTCCCTTACACCTTCACATGCTGATATATACTCAGCTTCTGTAGTAGAAAGAGCCACGGTTTGCTGTCGTTTCGACGACCAAGATGCTGGACCTTTAGCAAGTATTATGACATAACCACCTGTCGAATGTCTCTTTTCTAAATCACCAGCAAAATCTGAATCTGTAAAACAATCGAGACAAAAATTATCAGTTTTATTGAAAACAATTCCATGTCCAATCGTTCCACAGAGATATTTAAAAATCCGTTTTAATGCTGTGACATGTTCTTCTTGATAATTGTCTAAGAACCGACTAACATATGAAACAGCAAAAGCGTTCCAATGGCTAAATACTTTAAAGAGCCAACAGCTTCACGATATGGAAATTTAAATTGTGATGTTTCGTTTGTACTTTCAAAAATATTTTCTATAGGCGTACTCACTGCTTTTGCATTAGCCATGTTGAACTTGTCTAAAATCTTTTTGGTATAAACAGTTTGACGGATAACTGTTCGATCAGTTTCAATGGCTATTTCCATGCCCAAATAAAAGAAGGAATCTATCACCTTGATTTCAAATTCATTTTTGAGAAAATCAATAAAAATAGATGATGCTTCAGTTGACTCTGCAATAATGCCATCATCTACATAAATTGCCAATATGAGACGTTTATTATTTATGCTGCCAATAAAAACACACGAGTGTGCTGCACTAACTGTGAAATTCAACCGTTTGATCATTTCCGTAAATCGCTTATTCCAACTTCGAGAAGCTTGCTTTAGGCCATAAAGACTTTTCTTCAATTTACAGACCTTACTGCTGCCAGCTTCATAACCGATTGGTTGAACCATATAAATGTCTTTTTGTACATAGCCATACAAGAATGCTGTTTTCACATTAAATTGCAAGATGTTATATTTTAAGGAAGTACATAAAGCTAAAATCATTCATATAGAAGTAAATTTTGCTACTGGACTAATCGTAATCGACTCCATATTTTTGCGTAAAACCACGTATGACTAAACGTGCTTTATAACGTTCAATAGCCCCATCCTTGTCACGTTTAATTTTGTATACCCACTTGTTAGTTATAGCAGTTTTGCTTTCCGGAAGATCTACCAAATTCCATGTGCCATTCTTTATGAGAGACTTAAATTCTTCATCCATGGCTTGCTTCCACTGCGCATTAACATCACTTGAAATAGCTTCCTTATAACTCTTAGGTTCTTCTGTATCCGCAAAGAAAGCACTGTAAAAATTTAAACCAAAATCTTTTTCCCTGGAGCGAAGGTTATATTTATGTTTTGGTGTTGGCGATACTTGGTCCATGTTGTCTTGAGGACTTTCAGCATCTTCAAATTCATCAATTGCATGCTTCTGATCATCCTCTTTAATGTTATCTTCTGGCAAATGTGCTACTTCATCAAGCTCCTTAAAATCATTTATAATAACTGGAGAATCACATACTTCTCGAACTAACACGTTCCTTGCAATTTCAATGCGTCTTTCTAAAGGTATCCAAATGCGATAACCTTTACAATGCTCTTCATAACCAACAAAAACACCCTTTTTAGACTTCGGATCTAACTTGCGCCGTTTTTCATCTGGTATTTGAACATAGCATTCTGATCCAAAAATACGTAAATTTAATATGTCTGCCTTTTTCTTAAACCACAGTTCATAAGGAGTACTTTCCTTAATAGGACTTTTACCAGTTCTGTTCAACGTATACACAACATTGTTGATGGCCTCACCCCAATATTTAAGGCTCAAATTTTTAGCATACATCATTGACCTAGCTGCTTCTATAATCGACCGCATGTCTCTTTCAGCACGTCCGTTATGTTCCGGTGTATAAGGAGTAGATCTCTAATGAGTAATTCTTCGCTTCTGCAATATAGCGTACACCTCCTTATTGCAGTATTCAAGGCCATTGTCTGATCTTAACGTCTTCACCCTCTTGCCCGTGTCTACTTCTCCTTGGTCTAGAAACTTATCAAGCATGTCCACTACATTTGATTTACTTATAATGCAATACACATAACGATAATTTGAATAATAATCTCTGAATAGGAGCATGTAACGCGCACCTCCAAAAGATGTCTCTTGCATTGGTCCACATAGATCAGTGTGTACTAGTTCGCTGGCTCTTTAGGTCTATTTTGACTTTCAAGAAAGGGCAATCTGTGTTGTTTACCCATTACACAACCTTCACAAAAAGTATTACCCTCAGAAAACTGAACATTAAAATGTCGTAAAACACCTTTAACATGGTCTTTTGCTTGATGACACATACGTTCATGCCATAATTGTAATTCATTTTTGTTGACAGCAACATTAGCATAATTAGAAATAGTGCGTACCTTTAACAATAGTTTAAAAAGCTTTGAGTTTTCTTCTCTTATGCCTTTTAGGATCACAACACCATGCCGTTTAAAAATACATTCATTCGCTTGAGCCGTCATTGAGTACAAGACACGAATTGGTTGAAATTAGATTTATTTTGATATTGTGTACGTATAAAACATTTTTCAAATGTTTATCATTCCACATTTTGCCATCAAATACCTTTATCCAAATGTCACCTTTATCAAAGGCTGGAATGGCTGTTCCATCTCCAATACGTATTTCTTTAGGAGGCTTAAAAGGAATGAAATCACGGAACCATTCTTTCTTGTTACACATATGGTCACTTGCTCCTGAGTCAGCATACCTAGCATTTTCTTCAGGACCCATACACAAAGTACCACCAATGAACGCATCTCCAGTCGATTTTGATTGGCGTTTTTTGAGTGGACAATCCTGCTTCCAATGACCATATTTTTTACAAATAAAACATTTAATCTTGGGTTGAGTATACTTTTTATTTTGTGTCGTTTTATTATGCTGCTTCGCCGCAAAAGCTTCAACCCTTGGCTGTTGAATATCCAATCTGGATTCTTCCATACAAAGACGAGAGGTAAGATTTCGCAAGGTTCTCTCGCTCTTTTCGGTTGCTTCCCATGACGCAAAAAAATGTTTGTACTCATTGGGCAAAGTCATTAATATTTTGGTAATCAACATGTTATCAGATATTTGCTCACCCAGATCTGCAAGATGTTTTGACATCCGCTGTAACTTTGATATATGAATAAATATACTATCTTGCGGGTCTTTTACATATTAAAAAACTGCTGTTGCAACAAATGTATTGATGCCTGTGACTTCTGCTCATATATACTTTCTAAAGTTGACCACATAGACGCTGAACTTTCACAGTTTATAATGTGAAGCATAGCTTCTTCACCCATGGATACCACCAAAACCTTTTGTGCTTTAGCATCCAACGTTTTCCACGCTTTTAATTCTTGACCAGCTTCTGCAGGCTTCTGCTTCACGCCAGAAACAATGTCTCAAAGGTTACTACCTCGTAGCACCACCTTTACCTGAAACTTCCACAAAGTCTGCAACTTCAAGCTTGGAATTTTGTAATCTTCCATGACTATTTAGCTATTTGAGATAAGGGTTAAGCCCATAACCTAATAACAGAGCAAAAATGAAAAAACAAGCCTTTTGCTTTGATAGAAGAATTTAGAGAGAATAATCAAAAATTTTATTTCGTTAACAATTTAGAACAAGCTTCCTATGTTTTAAATACGATATTATCGAACAAGTACACGAAGAACAAGTGTATCAGCGAATGTGTATAAATAAACAACTTCAACAAATATAGAACTCAATTTCTCCCATGCCTCATTCGCAGTTGAACAATTTTTAATATGTATTAACAACGATGATTTAAACCAAGCGCAATAACAGCTAACGCCTTTTCATCTTTTGACTTCCAAAGTGTTTTTTCTTCTTGCGAAGCTGCTACATTACAAACCTGCTCCACCCCAGACCAACATTCAAGAATTATAAGATAACTTTTCATCTGAATGACCCACGTGGGGTAGTTATCGCCAATCAATTTTTCAACTTGTAATGTATTCGGAATTACGCCTTCAAATTTTTTTCTTTCTTTTCTTTCAATTATTTGAAACGTTAAACACAAACATTAATTACAAAAATTGCGCTGTGGAAGCGTTCCGAGCCCATAACCATTGTAAGAAACAAAAAACATGTTTTGTAGTGTGCATACAAAAAGTGCACATTCTTTAGTATTGACCTTAACTTAAACATAAACAGTAACATACTTTACTATACAAACTTGACACAAATTTAATAGAGTTCAATTTCACATATATTATATCACACATTATTCTTCATTCATTACCGACCTTAACTTTAATAAAAATTGTAACATAAACACTCTCAAATAATCAAAGTCATTAATACTCCTATTTCAATAACCTTAACTCTAATAATATTTGTAATAGTGTATCATATATCATAGTAACCTAGTTTAATTGTAAGAAATTTTGTATATAAGATTTGTATTTTCCAAAATAAAAACAGACATTAATTCAAAATCAAAAAGAGTTCTTGTCTCTAAAGATAATTTGTCACTATACCTGCGTATGCGGGATACGAGAAGTTGCGCGTTGCGCGATACATGACAATTATCTTAAATTAAAATAAAGTAATTACATTACATGGCGATCCTGCCGACCACGATCCTGAAGCAAAATTTTTTTGATCCTGCCGACCACGATCCTGAAGCAAACTTTTTTGATCCTGCCGACCACGATCCTGAAGCAAAATTTTTTGATCCTGCCGACCATGATCCTGAATCAAAATTTTTGATCCTGCCGACTACGATGAACCTGAAACAAAATTTTTGATCCTCCCGATCACGATCCTGACAAATTTTTTTTGACCCTGCAAACTATGATCCTGATAAATTTTCGATCCTATCACGATACTGCCTAATTTATTGCCATAATAGAGAACAAAAAATTTGAAAAATAATATAAAATGGCCAATATTGCTAAACAAAGCCGATGGCTAATGCCGCGAGTGACCAAACAAGTGGCCTGTTTCTCTACTTCTACGATGTGCCAGCAAGTGCAAGGCCAATTGAAGGCCAAAAGTACCCGATTTATTGAATTGCAAAAGAAGCTGAGAACTAAGATACCGTTTGCCGTAAGCCCCTGGCCCAACAACACCAACCCCACACAGGCGAAATTGGTGGACCTTCCGGCCCTGAACCCACCCGCTACGGTGACTGGGAGCGTAAGGCGCGCGTCTCTGATTTCTAGTGCTTAAGTTTGTTTAATTTTATACATTCATCCACTCGTCACTCACTCTTCTCTTTAGTATTAATATACGTAGAAAATAAAGTAGGCACCATAAATTCTAAGTGTATAATTAAATTAGAAGTTGTAAGATTTCCTTAGAAGCGACACTACATAGAAACAGTTTCAGACAAAACCAAAATAATTTAAGACAAAATGACAATAACAGACGTCAAATAAACTTATGAATCCACCAATATTACAATACCCAGACTCTTAACAACAGATGCCTCAGATTATGCCTTAGGAGCTGTTCTATCGCAAGGAGAAATTGGACACGACTTACCAATTTCATATGCAAGTGCCACACTCTCAAAGCACGATATAAATAAACCTATAATAGAAAAAGAACTACTTGCTATACATTGGGGTATAAAATTCTTCAGACCATATCTCTATGGACGCAAGTTCATGGTCGTTACAGACCACCGACCATTACTATCACTCTTTACTCACAAAAATCCTTCATCCAAAATGACGCGCATAAGAATGGAACTATGCGATTATGACTTTACAATAATATACAAAAAAGGTTCGAAAAATTCAAACGCTGATGCTTTATCACGAATCCAAATAGATACTGACATGCTAAAAGAAATGATACCTAAGAAGATAAACGTAATAACAAGAGGGCAAAAATTAAAAATGATGAACAATGAAAGAAGTTTAAGTAGCGATAAAAGTAAAAATAATGCTGATAATATTAAAACCACAGACTGTACTAACCAACCGAAGCCTGATCAACTTCATATTTGGGATTGTACTTCAATGTCTGATGTAAATGGTTTAAAGAAATTAAAAATTGAATTTATCAAGGGCAAAAACAAAACAAAGAAGAAAGTTAGTATAGATATAAATGAAAAAGATATACTATTGCGATGCAGTCAAAATCCACCGAATTTCGATTCTATTATGGATAAACTGACATCAAGATTGATTAAAGAGAAAATATTTGCTATAGCGTTAAATAAAGATGATGATATATTTAAAATCATAGATGAAAATGATTTTAAAAGAAAAGTTAATGAAAAATTAAATAAGATAAATAATGATGCCCAAAAATTGATTATTATATTGTATAAAGACCCTCAAACGATTAATGATAAATTAATACAATTCAAACTAATAAATGAATATCATAATAGTCCACACGGCGGACATTTAGGAGTTAGAAAAACGCTCCTAAAACTTAAACAAAGGTATATATGGAAAAATATGAATAAAATGATTAAGAATTTCGTGAATAATTGTAAAGAGTGCATGATAAATAAACAAATAAAACATGTAAAAGAACCTCACATTATAACAAGCACACCCACTACAAGCTTTGAAGTTGTAGAAATTGACACAGTAGGACCATTAAGAATAGCCAATGGATTTAGGTATATACTAACCATGCAATGTGAACTAACAAAATATATAATAGCATGTCCGATACAGAGTAAGGATGCTAAAACAATAGCTAAAACAATTGTTGAACAAGGCATACTAAAATATGGTCATTTCAAGATACTAAAATCAGACAGAGGAACTGAATTTACAAACGAACTACTGAGAAACGTATGTGAACTACTCAAAGTTCAACAAATATTTTCAACCCCTTACCATCATCAAACTTTAGGCTCTGTTGAAAGAAATCATCGTGTCATGAATGAATACATGTTGTCATTCGCAGAAAATGATAATTGGGATAAATGGGTACCATATTACTGTTTTGCATATAACACCACCCCACACATAATAACAGGATACACACCTTATGAACTAGTATTTGGAAGAATAGCCTATCTGCCAAATGATAATATTGATATGTATGACACAAATAAAGATTTAGGAAATTATTACAATGAATTGAAAGCCAGAATAAAATTTTCTACACAGAAAGCAAAAGAATTCTTAGAAAATGAAAAAAGTAAAAGAACATTAAAAAAATAACGCTAAAGAAAGCAAACCTTTAAACTTGAAAGTAGGAGACTATGTATTATTAAGAAACATGACTAGACGAAAAAATGAAAAACCCTATGTCGGTCCATACAAAATAATTGCTAGAAATGGTGTGAATTCCACCATCAAAATAAACAACACTTTAAAAACATTTCACAATAACATCCTCAAACCTTATAAGACATGAAATATATATATAAGTTCAAGAAATAAAATTTCTTAGAATAACTAATTAAATACTTTAATTAAATTAATACTAGATATTATGTTGATTATTATAGTATAAACATTACTTTTAATTTATTTTGTAAACAAATTTTACCTATTATACTTATTTTACAAAAAAAATTTTTTTTCTTCATACAAAAAATTTTTTTTTTCTCTATAGGATAAGGGTGTAGTGTGCATACAAAAAGTGCACATTCTTTAGTATTGACCTTAACTTAAACATAAACAGTAACATACTTTACTATACAAACTTGACACAAATTTAATAGAGTTCAATTTCACATATATTATATCACACATTATTCTTCATTCATTACCGACCTTAACTTTAATAAAAATTGTAACATAAACACTCTCAAATAATCAAAGTCATTAATACTCCTATTTCAATAACCTTAACTCTAATAATATTTGTAATAGTGTATCATATATCATAGTAACCTAGTTTAATTGTAAGAAATTTTGTATATAAGATTTGTATTTTCCAAAATAAAAACAGACATTAATTCAAAATCAAAAAGAGTTCTTGTCTCTAAAGATAATTTGTCACTATACCTGCGTATGCGGGATACGAGAAGTTGCGCGTTGCGCGATACATGACAATTATCTTAAATTAAAATAAAGTAATTACATTACAGTTTATTGAAAGAAGAACATAAAAAAGAGTGAATTACATATATACAAATTAGTGATGACAAATTGTACATATTATATAATCTAAAAATGATAAACATAAAAATTACACAACATAAGTTAACAGTTTGGATTGAACGAAGATCTAAAATAGTAAATTTAAGAAATCGAGTTAAAATTTTGCACAAATACTTTTAGTATAGGTACATAGGTTCATATTGAAATGGGCAAACCGGTCAAAAATTCCTCATAGCCACAGAAATGTACCTAAAAGGTTTTAATTTGGCCATATATATTTCGATGTACTAAAAGTGAGCGTTGTCAGATAACGGAAATCTACAGTTTGCAATACCTTATTTTCGCAGAATCTGAAGTGCAAATTCATATGTATTCCATGTACTGTTACAGGACCTACAGGTACTTTACACGCGCTCCCTTTTGTATATGGAGGTGGAGGGTATTTAAGATTTGGCCTAAGCTAAAGTTAGTGTTTTTATTTGTTTTTGTTGTGCTAAGGTTAAAATATTTAACTATTTATACCCATCATCATAATGATGGTGTATTGTAACGTTTGTAAGTACCAGAATTTCTACGCACTTTTCGTTGGAACTCTCACCTCTACCAAAATTGAGATATCTCGCTGAAATTTGGTACACATATTCATCATTAATGTAAAAATTATTGAAAATGAGTAAAATATGTTAATGAACTGGCCCTCCACATAAACATAAGAGATACAAAAATAAAATTGTGCCCAAATTTTAACGACAACTTATAAATTTAGACAATATTTCACCCCCACCTATACGTATATACATATGAAAGGCACTACACCATTTTCAATTGAAATTGGGAAAAACGCATTTGAAATTGGGAACCGCATTTGAAATTGAGAAAGCGCATTTGAAATTGGGAACCGCATTTGAAATTGAGAAATCGCATTTGAAATTGAGAAAAACGCATTTGAAATTGGTATCGCATTTGAAATTGAGAAATCGCAATTGAAATTGGGAACCGCATTTGAAATTGAGAAATCGCATTTGAAATTGAGAAACCGCATTTGAAATTGGGAAAAACGCATTTGAAATTGGGAACCGCATTTGAAATAGAGAAAGTGAATTTTGTAATTGAGAAATCGCATTTGTAATTGAGAAAGTGAATTTTGTAATTGAGAAATCGCATTTGAAATTGAGAAACCGCTTTTGAAATTGAGAAAGCGCATTTAGAATTGGAATTTTTAATTAAAATTTTTTCCCAATTTCAAATGCGTTTTTCTCAATTACAAATGCGTTTCTCTCAATTACAAATGCGGTTATACCAATTTCATTTGCGGATTTTTTCTCAATTTCAAATGCGTTTCTCTCAATTACAAATGCGGTTATACCAATTTCATTTGCGGACTGTTTTCTCAATTTCAAATGCGATTTCTCCAATTCTAAATGCGCTCTCTCAATTTCAAATGCGGTTTCTCAATTTCAAATGCGATTTCTCAATTACAAAATTCACTTTCTCAATTACAAATGCGATTTCTCAATTACAAAATTCACTTTCTCAATTTCAAATGCGGTTCCCAATTTCAAATGCGTTTTTCCCAATTTCAAATGCGGTTTCTCAATTTCAAATGCGATTTCTCAATTTCAAATGCGATTCCCAATTTCAAATGCGATACCAATTTCAAATGCGTTTTTCTCAATTTCGAATGCGATTTCTCAATTTCAAATGCGGTTCCCAATTTCAAATGCGCTTTCTCAATTTCAATTCGGTTCCCAATTTCAAATGCGTTTTTCCCAATTTCAAATGCGATTTCTCAATTTCAAATGCGATTTCTCAATTTCAAATGCGATTTCTCAATTACAAATGTGATTTCTCAATTTCAAATGCGTTTTCTCAATTACAAATGCGATTTCTCAATTTCAATTGCCTTTCTACCAATTTCAATTGAAAATGGTGTAGTTCGCCTTCCTTGGTTTATTTAGAATATTGGTGTAGGTGACCCCATTTTGAAATAGTATTCCTGCTTTACATCGGGAAAAAACTTGTGCGTAATCGGTTAACAGAAGCGCACACAGTGATTACGTTTTCGATTACCTTTCATAAACTTTTTCTAAAAGTTTTGCACTTTCGCATATATTTTTGTATAAGACAAGCGCACAGACTTTTTTATACGTCTAACGTAGCCATTTTTTTATTATGGTTATTTGTTTTGTTATTTTGTTTTGACACACTTATGCTTAGTGATTTTTGAAAGTTTACAGTTTTGTTTTGAAATACATAAGGAGGGTATACTAAGTTAGTCATTCCGTTTACAACACCCAGAAGGAAGCGTCAGAAACCCTACAGTTTATATATATTCTTGACCAGCACCGAAAACTGAAATCGACTTAAGTTTTTAAGAAATCGATATATTTCGACACACAACACGCAGACAACATAAGCAACTTTTGCTCAAGGTTAACAAACCGGCCTGGGCAATGAAGGTTGCAAGCATCATCATCAGCACATATCTCGAAAATGGCTGAAAGCAATAAAATATGAATGATTATGTACACAAATACGATGAGACTGGATCCATCAAAGTTCTTAGCGCAGCGACATCAATAAGTGAATGGTAGTAGGAGAATATTCTACTCTTCATCTATTTAACCTCAAAATTTGAGCGAATTCGATTGATATTTCACTGTGGCTTTACATGAAATATCAATCATGTAAAGTCACTTTGTGTACGTTGGTAGAAAAACCAACATAGAACAAAGTGCGAATATTAAATTCTGTTTAAAATTGCGTAAAAGTGGCGAAACGCCAGAAAATGTATACGGGGATGAATGTATGTCCCGGACACAGGTTTTCCGTTGGTTTTCGTATCGAATTTTGATTGAAGATTTGGGCAAACAGAAGGTCTGTTCGCGCTTCGTGCCACACACTGACAGATAACCAAGAATTCAGCATTGCAAAGACAAATTAAAAATATCCCATAAAAATCTGGCAAGCATGTCAGCTAAATGGTTATGAAACTTGGTGTTTTCAATACGAGCCAAAAACAAAACGTCAAAGTGGCATGGAAGCCACCAGAAGCCAAAAGAGAAAAAACTACGCTTAAAAAAGAGCAAAATCAAGACAATGCTGACCATTTTTAAACCCTTTACCTTGGTGATGAGGGTTTGTTCTTCCCTCTGCAACACCTAAAAGGAGGCGTCAGAGACCCTACAAAGTATTTTGATTAGCGTCGAAAATAGTCGATTTAGACATGTATGTCCGTGTATCTGTGTGTCTGTCTATTGTTGACATTTTCACGGACTTAATATTGAGATATTTTAAGTATTAAAATTTTGTACAGGCACTTATAGTCTTTGCACACAGATCGCTATTTAAAATGGCCAAAATCGGTCAAAAGCCACGTTCATAATCAACAAAAATCTATTTATCTGCCACAAAAATTAAGCTATAAACTTGAAATTTGTTATGTACGAGGTGTGTTCAAAAAGTAACGAGAATTTTTAAATTTCGCGGGTTTGGAGAGAGAGTTTTTTTTATTATGTTGGTACACATGCCCCTGAAGTACGATAAAATTTTCAGCAATATTCATTGTTTACTTTTTAAGTGGCAGCCGCTAACGTGAGACGTGTTTTTCGAGCTCGGCGATTTTCGTTGAATGCCTCCACTGGGACGATTGAGCCTTAGTTTCGACATCATATCCGTAAACCCATGTTTCGTCACGTTTTAGTAGTTCTGCATCGTTATTAACTTCAATTACCGACTCCTGAGCAACTTCCATTCGCCGCTGTTTTTGTTCGAAATTCAACAATTTTGGAACGAATTTTGCTGCCACACGTTTCATACCCAAAACATCCGAAAAAATTTGATGGCATGAGCCAACTGATATGCCAACATCATCAGCGACTTCTCTGATTGTGATTCGGCGATCGTTCATAACCATTTCTTTCACTTTTTTCACGTTTTCATCAGTTGTTGATGTGCTTGGGCGTCCGGGTCGTTCGTCATCTTCAACGTTTTCGCGGCCATCTTGGAAACGCTTATACCACTCGTAAATCCTTGCTTTACTCATAGCAGACTCACCATATGCCTTTGTTAACACTTTATTTCATTTTTTACGCAAAATTTAATGCATGTTCTTTGATTCATTTTTTTTCACTAACGAAAATCGCCGGGCTCGAAAAACACGTCTCACGTTAGCGGCTGCCACTTAAAAAGTAAACAATGAATATTGCTGAAAATTTTATCGTACTTCAGGGGCATGTGTACCAACATAATAAAAAAAACTCTCTCTCCAAACCCGCGAAATTTAAAAATTCTCGTTACCTTTTGAACACACCTCGTACATGTGATATGATAATAACTGGAAATTTTAACAAATATTGGCTAACAATAGTTTTTATAACAAAAGAATTGAAAAAGTCTTTCTGACAATGGCCTTAAACAAATAATGAGCGAATACACAGGCGTTACAGATAATTCAAAAACCACAATAGACTACCTTATAACAAACAACAACAAAAATAACTGCACGTAGTAGTACAAAAGATAAAATATCAGAGCACCAAGTGATAGAAATTAAAATCGAAAACGAAAACACAATGTTAGAATATTTTTGAATGGTAAAAAAACAAGAAAGAAATCAAAATATGTAAGTACGTTAAAATATCTTTTAAAAGGTCTGTAAGGTCATTAATAAAATTTGATGAAGAGAAAAGTGTAAACGATAATGCGTCTGCAATAGATAACGCCCTAAAAGAGGTCCTCAGATAATATACGTATAAAAAAGGTATAAACAACAACTAAAATATATTAACAACTACTTCAATAGTGAATATGCGCTTGAAGCATAGGCTAATTATAAAAACAAGTGAGAAAACTAAAAAAAAAAATTTGGCTCAGTCCAAATCTTAAATACCCTCCACTTCTGCAACGGTGGGTGTGGAAAATATATATATACATTACGACCTCTAATAGTGTATGCTTTACGTAATTTAGTATTGTGGCCAATATGGTTTTTTGTGAATTGTACACCAAATTTCAAGTCCATAAGTTAAGTTTTATGGCAGATATTATTTTTTGTCGATTTTGAGTGCGTTGTTAACCGACCACGCCCATTTTTGCCACGCCGATGAATGAGATAACCATAAATATGTGCACCAAATTTTATGTTTATAGGTCAATTTTTGCGGCATATGTATAGATTTTTATTCATTATAGCGTGTCTGTTTTTCTACCTCGACCATTTTTGGTACATCGATGGATAGGATAACTATAAATATGAGTACCAAATTTTAAGTTCATAGGCCATTTTTTGTAGCAGATATATAGATTTTTCTTAGTTGAGGGCGTGGAACTCGATTTTGCCCATTTAAAAAAATAAAAAGTACCTGTACAAAATTTTATTTCAATATCTTAAAATTTACGACCGTAAAAATGTTAACAACAGACAGACACACGGACATACATGTCTAGATCGACTCAGTTTTTGATGCTGATTAAGAATATATTTACTTTGTAGGGTCTCTGACGCCTTCTGGGTGTCGCAAACGGAAGAACAAACTTAGTATATCCTTAGTAAGATGGAGGGTATAAAAAGTATTTTGAATACTAATACAAATGATAATATTAAAACAAAAATAATAAATCTGCCAAAAAATTGACTTACGAACTTGAAATTTTGTATGCATATCTATAATTATCCCATTCATCGGATAGATAACAGACACGCTTACACTATACAAAAAACCGCTTAAAATTCAATTTGTAAATTGATACGTAATACATACATTATCTACATACTGTTGGTATGTAGATGTGGAGTTATATTTTGAATCACCAAGCATACATATACCTTAATTAAATACAAAAAAAATACGTTGATTGAATACATGTATATTCTTTGAAGGAATGTGTTATACGTTTATGAAAACTTTTATTACTTTGTTATGTGGAGCATACATTTACGTACCTCTAGTAAGTTTCGGTGTATATACATATATATATCTATATCTGAAAATTAATATTTCATCTGACTGTATTGATAGTTGTAATGATGTATTTAAAATTGTGAAAATTTAACACTTGGTGACTGAAGGGAATCATTTCTCGATAACAAGACAGGAATAAACATATTCTTTCCCGGTAAATATTTCATTGTTATATTATACCGCAATGACCTCAATTTCATACGTTGCAGTCTAGCTTATGGGACTTCCCAATTTCTTTTTGCATTGTGCCCAATAAAGACTTATGGGCCGTTAATACAGTAATATGTTTTCTATAAATCAATTTATAAAACTTTTCACAAGCAAAGACAATAGCTATAATAACAATAACATTTTCATAGTTCACCTCAGGGTCAGACAGACTTATAGACCCAAAACTAATGAGCTTACCATTTCGCAAAAGAGCACACCTTAAACCTTTTTTTGACGCGTAGGTCTGAATAAGAATTTTTTGTTAAGCATGAAACGGAATTAAATTGGGTGTGTATTTGATAGCATTTTAAGCCTACCTAAGCAATCATCATGCTCATTGAGCCACTGGAATTCAATATTTTTCTTTAATAACTCACGAAGAGGTTGATTCATTTCAGCTAACTGATGGACAAATGAGATAACTAATCATGCCTAACATTTTTTATAGGTCTTTCTTATTTTGTAGTGACCTTGAATCTTCAATCGCTTTAACACGTTCAGGATCAAATCTAATACCATTGGCCTAAATATTTAACCACACCGCAGTCCAGGCTGCTCTCATATATTACGTTTTTAGGTAGTTTACCATGTGGTCGATGTCCTTTTTTTGCTGGAGTGTGACGCTCTTACTCGTTTGCTTACTCCCATTCTGCAAACATTATACCTTACAAAATTTAATTTTGTTTAGCTTTTCCGCTCATAAGACCTAAATGATAAAGCTAATACCATGTTAGCTAACATTTTAACATCTGAAGATAACAACAAATACTTTCAAGATCCTTATATATAGCATATAACGCTGGCACGCATTGGTTAGTCACTAAGGTTTTACGAAAAACAAACAACGATCTACCAATCGTAGGGTATCTAATATTGTACATATGTCGTCTATTACCAATTCTCAATGGGCTATCCTCAACGAGTAACCAAGGGTTCAAATACAAAAAAAAAATTATATATTTTCTGTTGTTTCACCACCTAACTAACTCTACCTACCTGCTATGTGGTACCTTACTATATATATTTACTCAAGCCACCCGCTGGACAGGGTGGTCGTTAATTGGTATTTTCTGTGATAACTTTTGGAAAGAGTAAATATTGGGCTACCGGTGCCGTATCAGGTTAACTGGTTGAAGCATGCAATGGAATTTATAATTTACTGCGCCATACGTGCCCATACAGCAAGAGGATGCAAGAGTTGCGTTTCTTATTATTTTTTAATAAAAATTAATAAATAAGTAAGAAAGCTTAATCTATAAATAAACGGTGGGCGTATAAGATAATGCCCTCTAATAGTGTATATGTTACATAATAAGCAAGTCGAGTTTTCCACTGAAAATGGTGTTTTGTTAATTGTGGGTGAGTCTGTTATTCAATTACGCCCTTTTTTTTGGCACATCATTGGATCAGATAATTATTGAAATGCATACTAAATTTCAAGTTCGTAGATTATTTTTTGCCGCTAATATATAGATTTTTATTCATTGAGTGAGTCCGTTATCCCACCAGGCTCTTTTTTAGCTGGATGGATGGGATAGTTGTGAATACGACTTTATAGATCAAATTTAGTGGCAAATATATATATTTTTGTCGATTGTGAATGTGCCTCTTGACTGATTTTGTACATTCTAAATAGCGATCTATGTGCACAAACTAAAATTTTAGCTTAATGTCTTAAAATTTAGGACCGTGAGAATGCCAACACGGACATAAATGTTTAGATCGACTCAGTTTTTGATTCTAATCTTAAATATATATACGTTATAGAGTGTTTGACGCCTCCTTCTGGGTATTACAAACGAAACGACGAACTTAGTATTGGGTATGGATGTTATAATAACACTTAGCCTAAAAAATATTGTTCTAATTTTGGACCCAGTTGGACAATTTATAGAACCTCCCTACCTTTAAAGTTTTGTGACGATGTAATTTATACGACAATGACCTGTGATTTCTGATACAATTAAATAAATTATAGTACAATATAAATTTTTGAAGTAAATGGTATTAAATGATGTCAAACTATAACATATTCACTTGTTCATGTGGCTACAAATAAAATATTTTTATCAATATTTTCTTTCCCTCCTTTTTACTAGTATAGTAGTAGTAAAGATACTACGAACTAAATTTGTTACACTTTCTTATTTAATGCTTATTAAAAGGAATCATTTTGGCTCAATTAAAATTCACGTAGTTTTCAGAGATTTTTTTTTAAATATATTTTTATTTTATCAGCACTTGTTTGTAATAGACTTTGGAAATTTGTATTCTTCCAAAAGAGGTATCGTTAGACCTGGAACATTTAAGGCTATGTGATTACTTTGTGAGTAAAAAGTCACAAAATTGCGTTTTATTCAAATTTTTATACCCTATACCACATGTAGTAAGAGGGTTTGTAACTCATAAACGGCATTGCTATACCCATCTTTAACTATACCAATCGAATTAGAATCAAAATCTGAATCCATCTGTCCATGTAAAGTTAAGCGCAAACTACTTGAGATATTTTGATGAAGCAAAAATTTTAGCCCAGAGAGGATTCCTAAAGTGAAAATGAACAGAATAAGACAATTTTCAGGACCCCTTCCCATCTTTAAATCAAGAACAGAAAAAAATTTATTTTTTCCTAATTGAGACAGAACTTCATCTATATCAGGTATTGGAATAGTTACTGCATTTAATTTTCTATAATCAATAACAAGACTATACTTCTTTTCTCCAGAATTATCCAACTTTTTTGGCATAATCCAAACTGGTGAGTTATAAGGAAATCTGGTCGTATTATTCCATCTCTCAATAAATTTCCAATCTATTTTTCGAGATCTTCTTTTAAGGACATTGGATAAGGATACGATCTGGTTATTTTCATAGGTTTCTATGTATTGGCTGTTCATATTCACCATCAACCCTATCAATCTGTTGTTGATATCTTCTTCAGTAATAGGTTCTATGTAAAAGTTTCGTTGTCTTTTCTTTGGTTGTGCCACCACAGATGATGTTGCTGGTCTACGTCCGTGAAATCTTCTGTCATACACTTGGCTGTTCATGTAGTTTATTCTTTATGTTTGTATGGATTGGTCAACAATCATTGGTTCAGGCTTTGATTGTGGTTTTGGCTGAATGGGTCTTGATTGTGGTATATTTGGTCTAGCATTATTGTAGGGAAAATTTGGCCTGCATTGTTGAGTAGGTGCTCTATAAAAAGAATCATTCCTATTTACTTGTCCTTGAGCGAAAGTTTGATAACGGAATAGTGGTTGTTGATATTTCTGTTAAAATTTAGGATGTGGGATAAACTCCTTTCTGTTGTGAAGTGTGATTTACTCTGGCTCTACCATGCCGTTGAGCATAACTTGTTCTATTAGTTTGATTTTCTAATTTGTTGCATAATTGTAATGTTTGTGAGAGATCTACTGGTTCTATCATTCCTAATAATCTAGAAAGATCTCCACGTTGGCCTCTGACAAAAGTGTCTAAGGCTTTGTCCCTGTATATTTTTGTTAAAGCTTTAAAGCTTCCTGTTGTAAATTCATATAATCTATTTAATATAAGAGAAAAGTGAGAATAAGCCCTTTTGTAGAAATTATTTATTGTTGAATTTGCCTGAACTAAACTCATCATTTGATATTCTAAAGTACCTATGTCTCGTTTAACTGCAAAATGTTAAATGTTAAAACTTCTACTATGGCTTTCCAATTAAGAGGAGTGTTATATGATTCTAGTATTATGTCGGCATTCCCTACTATTTTATTTCTAATTATGCTAAAAATACCAAAATACTTGGATGATCCAACAATCATTAATATTCAAGTTATTATATTAATTCTGTAATTAAATTAACATTTAATTTGTATAAAATCATCATCAAAAATTTGAACTTAAAACTGAATTGATTGTAACTGATATTAATTTCTTAATTACTTTAACATTAATTTGTATTTGAAATTAGTTTGAATAAAATATTCATCATCTCAAAAACAAGATCCCAAAAAATTTGTTTAATGTATAATATAATGAGTAATATTCAAAATTTATATTAAATTAATATTTAATGTTAAAAAAGAATTTTTTTTTTCAATATTCAAAAAATTATATAAAGGTTAATCTTGACTTACAGTAGTTTAAAATACATATCTGGACTATTATTGTGGAAGTTTATTGATGATTTGATTATGCTGTTGTTGTTGTTTTTGTAGTTACTACTGAAGATCATGCTGATGTTATGTTATTGATGATGTTGTTTGTTGTTGACATTGTTATAGATAATGTTGTTATTGATATTATTTCTCCTTTACCCTTAGGCCGAGTGGTGAGGTCATCTATATGTTTTGTTTTTTATTTTATTTTATAAATTTCCTTTTATTTTATTTGTGTTGTTTTCACCTTAATGCTTTTTCTCTTATATTAAAAGAAACTGTTACTTTTTACTTTGATGTATTATTTTTATTATCAATTTTATTTTATTTTGCTTGATTTTTTTTTACAGTCACTTTTTATATGAATTTATTTTTCATAATAATATATCTTTTTTATTTTCTTTAAAGTCACTTTAATTATACGTTTATTTTTATTAATTGAATTATAGTTTTTGTTTTTATTTTATTAATATTGTTTTAATATAGTTAGCCTTTTCACTTTGTTTTTTTTATATTAGAATTTTTCTTATTTTATTTTATTTCAAAGACCGCGCAAAGGTTGACTCGGTGACCGTAACCTTGGAAACGGACGGAAGCAAACTTCATTCGCGCGTCGGGAGTTAACAAAAAAGTGTTCTCCCACTTTAAAAAATTCGGACATGCATTAATTTTTATACAAACGTGTGCATTTACACAGATATGTGTTTTTATTTAACACCAAAAGGTGTGTTTTTTAATAATACTAAAAAGTTAAACGCCAATTAATTAAATTTATTTTTTTTTAAATAATTATTATTTTTTATTAACACTGGAAAGCGTGTTTATTTTTATGAATTTAGAAATGAACTAACTAGAGAAAACTAATTTACATCTATTTATGTTGTTCTATAAGCATCTGCTAAATGGAATATGATCTGTAGTAACGCCTGTCAAGCCATGTTCTGTAAACCTAGCCAAACGAAAAAGAATTTGCTGAATTTACACCTACAACCATGATAACGGACAATTCCCCATGATTAGTATTGTTCTTTAGTGCATATGTTAGTATCATTCCAAAGAAATGAATTTTGCTGCGTTTGCAGTTATGATTGTGTGAACGGACAGAAAAGAATTTGCTGAATTTGCACCTACAACCATGAGAACGGACAGTTCCCCACGATTAGTATTGTTCTTTAGTGCATATGTTAGTATCATTCCAAAGAAATGAATTTTGCTGCGTTTGCAGTTATGATTGTGTGAACGGACAGTTTCCCATGATCAGTATTGTAAATATAAATAGTATTAACTCATACACTATTAGAGGGCCACGCCACGCCCACTGGGTTGGATGTGGAGGGTATTTAAGATTTGGCCAGTCAGTTTGGCAACGCGATTGTGTTCGGTCATACAATTTGCTGCGCGCTCACTTTGGTTATTAAAATAACTCAATAATACAGTTTATTAATACTTTAAAATTTTATGTTTACTTATTTAGTATCAACTTAAATTGTATTGTTAATTTTGCGAGCACTAAAAACCTTTTTGCAATTCGTGATTGCTTAAATTGTTATATTTTGTGTGAACGGCCTATTGATAGGGTTTGTTTTTTTGCAATTCATAACTTTTGCTTCGGGCTAAGCATTTTGTCGATTATTTTTGTCGATAAATTTTTTGCTTATAGGTCTGTTAATCTTTTTTCGTGCCTATTATTGATATCAAATAAGTGTGTTGGTTTGCAGTGGTTTTGTATGTTTTATTTACCAAATTTTAAAGCAAAAAACAACTTTTGTTGTCCTTCATTTACACTATTTCATCTATCTAACGTTGTTATTTTACTTAAATACTTTTTTTCATTTATTTCTCTTATTTTTGTTCTACAGAATTTTACACATTTTTTTGCATACTTTTTGGCAGTTTACAAAATGGAATGTTGCTATCCAAATTCTAAATTGCGTAAATATACTGCGGAGACTTTTTATTTTGCTGGTTTTGCGATAAATCAGCACATTCTAAATGCGCAGGTTTTAAGGGAAAACGTTGGAATGTATCAATTTCAGGACGTATCAGGTTCATGTTAATTCCTTTGCGTCCGAATATAACGTTGTGGTTTTTACAGAAACTTGGCTTAATCAATAATTAATCAATAATTCTGAGGTTTTTTGTTCTATCAAGTTTTTAGGAATGACCGAATCCAGAAAGTTGGAGGAGGAATTTTAATTGCTGTCCATAATTCATTCCCTTCTTTTTTAACTGACTTCTTATCTAATGTTGTTGTTGAGTTTGTTGGCGTTCAACTTAAATTTTTTAATTTTTCCTTGTTCATAACGTGTTCCTATATACCCCCATCGTCAGATGTGTCAATTTACTTAAAGAAACTTAAACTTCACCTTATTAAAGAAATTTCGGTACTTACGCATTAACGCCACCCCAGCAGAAAACGAAGTGTTTTAGTGTATGATTTGTCGCAAAAATTTTAGAAATTATCCCAAAATTTGTGAATGCGGACCGCAGCAGAAAATAGTGTCTTGAAATCCCTCCGATATAATAAATTAATTTGCAGACTATTTGCAGAAAAGACGTGTTCTCAAACGATTTTTAACATTGACAATTATCCTTATCCCATAAATAACTTCGATATATTTCCATCCATTCAATTTACTGAAGATGAAGTTTATCACAGTCTGTCCAAAATAAAATTTTCCAGGTTACCTGGTCCCGATGTGTTACCATCCTGTATTCTTCGATCTTGTGCTGATATCCTAACTCCTCCACTGACTCGAATTTTTAACAAATGTTTATCTTGTGGTTTTTTCCAGCAATTCCAGCTTTATTATTCCACTTTATAAAAGTGCCTCTAGAATCAATATTGAAAATGATAGAGGTATTGCCAAATTAAGTGTTTTATCTAAGCTTTTCGAGTCTTTATTAACTAATCGAATTACTCCTATGATAAAAACTATACTTTCGTCAAATCAACAAGGGTTTTTTAGAGGCAGGTCTACGGCTACGAACTTACTAGAATTAACTGGTGACATATTTCATGCATTCTCTGAACATAAGCAAACTGATGTAATTTATACCGATTTTTCTAAGGCTTTTGATCGAGTTGATTCAAAACTTTTAATTTTTAAACTGCGTTGTATAGGGTTCCCTGAAAATATGTGTTCGTGGTTCTATCACTATCTTACAGGTCGTACTCAAAAAGTCTTATTCAACTCGTGCTTTTCTCGTAAAATTACTGTGACATCTGGTGTCCCGCAGGGTAGTCATTTAGGGCCTCTTCTTTCTACTTTATTTGTTAATGATCTTCCTACTTGTATTAATTATTCAAAAACATAATGTTTTGTAAAAATATATTACTCTTTCGATTCTTTAATTTATTTTGATTTGCTTTAGATGGGAGAGTTTGCCTTGAGCTATCAAGCGGTGTTGACACCATAATTTCAATTTTCAAAAATAAATTTTTATTTTAAAGAAATTTTTATAAATTATTATTACTTTGGATTAATTCCCAACAACCATGGATTATGGGAAAGAAAAAGATATAAATAAAGCTGTGAAGGTTCCACCGGATAAATCAAAGAAATCAAAGAAATTACGTGACGCCTTAAATAAGGCAGTTTACGGATTCACAAGTTTTATGTGAGAAATCCAACCACGATTGCATTCCGTCTTTGCCGGTGGACATCGATAGTCAAGAAGATTCAGATATGAATTCAATTTGCAATCTTGAAGCTGACAACTGTTCCACTATTAAAAAAATGAAAATGGATGTTGGTGAGTCACTTTCTAACAATAGACTTTCTAGTTTCGTTAAGTAATCTTAATGGAAATAAAAAACTAGTTCTTTCATCTACTGATACCAATAATAGATTTGCTATTTTAGGGGAATTACTTATTGACACAGAAAGTGATAATATTGATAAAGATATTGTAAATAAGGTGGTAGATGAAAAGGAAGGTAAAAGTTAAATAAGTTTTGTCCACCTGTGTCTGTATATCGTTATATGATCTCATTATCAGTGTGACAAATTTTATTCTCCGATCTCAATTTAATATGCATTAATTAAAAATACTCCAAAAATGACTAAGTTCCATAAAGATTAGTTATAAATAAGTGAATAAATAGTTGTTAATGTAATCTGATTTAAGAAGAAAACAGTATTAGCCTTGAAAAAGTCGCCAAAAAGCGACGAAACGTCGGCAATAACAACAACAATACGATACAATAAATTTTATTTAATATAAATATCAAAACCCTGACCTTGTGCTCATCAATCATCGTTGCAACATAATAAAGAAAGTCATAAATACACAAACATAATTTTCTTAATTCATCTAGTGTGATTAACACTTTTAAAAGAAATTTCCAAATTAACTCGCTTCCTTTCAGATCACTTTCCACTAAAACTCAAAATTAATTTTTTAAATTTAGAATTTTTATTGAGAGTTTCACCTGTATTTACATCTTTTAAAAACACAAATTGGAGAAACGTCAAAAATGATCTTGATAACAAAATTTTAAATCATATTCCCCCGATAAATAAAAACCTTTTGAACAGTGAAATTGATTTTTATATCGATGAGTTAACAGCCTTGCTCAATCATACGTCCAATTTACATTCAAATAAAATTGAACTTAAGAATAAGAAGTTTGTTATGTTCGATCTGTTTAAGAAACTTTTCAATATCAAATATCTTTGGCAGAAACAACTTAAAAGAATTTTTAAACGAACTTTAAATAGAAATGATTCTGAATACAAAATTTTGTCGAGACAAATTCAACTAATAAAGGTTATTATTAAAGAGCAAGTTAATATTGAGCAATCAAAGATTTTTCATGAACACGTTAATAACATAACTCTTGGTCCCAACGCTTTTAAACAAATTTTTAATACTCTGGGTAACCATAAGAAGTTTGAGATCATAAATATTTCTTTAAATGGAGTTTCAATCGAAAATACGGATGAAAAATTGTTTGTGCTTAAGAATCACTTTTCATCTATATATAACCGCGTTTTTTCTAAAAGGCATTCGTCTGCAGTTGAGGAAACAATCTATTCTTCAATTTTACTTCTTTCGGATCAATTATTCAGCTTTGATAAAAATTTCAATGCTTTAAATTCACAGAAAAATGTCAAACTTACATCCCTAGAAGCACTTGCTTCATTTCTTAAAATTTTGAACAATAAAAAATGCTTTGGCTTTGATAAAATTTCAAATTTTATAATTAAAAAACCTTCTTTAAAATCACTGCAATATTTATGCATAGTTTTTTAATAATTGTATTAACAATTGCTACTTCCCAAACTCTTGGAAAATAGCTAAGGTCTGTCCTATTCCGAAGAAAAGTGGCAATTCTGATTTATACAATATCCGTCCGATTTCCCTTCTCTCTAACTTAGGTGAGCTCTTCGAAAGTATTATTCGTGACAAAATGGATTTGGGAATTGACAATGAGTACATTCCCCGTTTTCAGTTTGGTTTTAGAAAAGAATAAAAACGACTAGAGAGTTTAATAAGCTTATAGGTCTGTATCTACTAATATTGTTGGGGGTTTCCGCTTTTACCTATAGGGAGAATTTCGGCTAGTTTCCCTGTTATTTTTTATTTTTAAATTTTAGAAAATAAGAATAACGATTTAAGAATATTAATGGAATCACTTAATTTACCAATTTTTATACTCTTTACTTAAGATGGGGGCATACTAATTTTATTATTCTATTTGCAACACCCAGAAATAAGCGTCAGAGACCCTACAATCTATCTATTTTTTTATCATTATTAAAATCTAAGTTATATGTATGTCCTTGTGGCATAAGAACTTGTGGAAAATATAACTATAAATAAAAGGTACTCATATAAACTCGTAAGTGTATTGCCGATAATTTCCAAGCTGTTGGGAATAACACTCAATAACAATAATCCATATATTAATATTCACTATATACAGCAACATTTTTGACAATTTTATAGAACTATAGAAAAAGACCTTCGCATTGAACAAACAATCAAACCAAAAGTACATATATTTAAAATTTACATTACAGTTAGCACCCTTGCTTATGCATCTACAGGTATTCCTTAAGGCAGTACCTTGGGACCTACCCCCTATTTGTTGTATATACACATACGTTTACATTTGCAAAAGTTACTGTAATAATAAGCACTTATGCGAACCCAAGTTACTGGCGTCAAAACAAACATAAAACGATATAAAAATCGTCATGATATAGACTTGTACTTGAGAAATGATTCCACAAATAAGACATAAAAGTGAATTCAACAAAATGAAATGAAAAAAAAATAATACTTTTATTTATTTATTTTTATTGTTTGTCGCTAAAATCTAAACTAAGCCTTGATAATAAAGTTCTTCTTGTGCTTCTAATGCACAAATGTACAAAACTATAAACACGTTAACCAAATATCCTACCTACAGGTGCTCTGTATTAACATGCTCAGAGATTTAATATAATATACCTGCTATTACATATGTTGTAATATGTCGAAGCAAACCAAAAATGTAATTTATTTTATATGTTATTATCATTCTAAAATAAACTTTGAATCAATGAACATCTATGTTTTCTCTCAGATTATGGGCCCAGAAGGCTTTTGCTATTTATATAAAGAAAATAAATTTTTCTTCTATAAAAAAATTTTTCGTTTAAAAAAAATATTTAAAAAAAATAAACGAAATGTCTGGAGCTATGGTTCGTATCGAACCGCTAAACGCGGAAAATTACGGTACATGAAATTGCACATAAAAGCAATTTTGATAAAAAACGACCTATGGGGTTTTGTTGATGGAAGCAAACCACGAGTGGCAGATGATGCTGCATGGATCGAAAATGATCAAAAAGCTTGCGCAGATATAATGTTGTCGGTGTCTTCTTCTGAATTAGGTCTTATAGCAGATTGCGTTAGCTCCAAGGATATGTGGGAAAAGTTAAGTTCAACTTTCCAATCTAAAGGACCAGCTAGGAAGGCAACTTTATTGAAACAAATTTGTTTGGCTTTGATGCCGTTAAAAAACAAAGAAATCAATGTTCCAGTTGGTGTTGACATATTGGCTATTCTACTTTTATACAGTTTGCCAGAATCTTTTGAAACTTTCCGATGTGCACTTCAAACGAGAGACTCGTTACCAAGTCCAGAAGTTTTAAGAGTCAAAATCCTTGAAGAAGAATAATCACGTAAGGCAAAACAAAGTCGAGATGATCAAAATGTTTTATATGCCAAAATCAACAAAAAAGGTAAAAATGTTCAAAAACCTGAACGTAAGCCAAAATATGATGTTTCTCAAAAGAAAACATGTTTTAAGTGCGGTAAAGTTGGTCATCTTGCTAGAAGTTGCAGATCTAAACAAAATACGCAAAGTGTTGCTCAAGCAGAAGAAAAATCTCTATTTAGTTATACAGAATCAATTTCAACAATGATAGACGAAGCTTAGTGTCTCGATAATGGTTGCACTTCACTTATGTGTACATGTGAAAAATGTTTTTTAAACTTTAAGCCAAGCAATTCTATTCTGAATTTGCTGAAGTGAAAGGCATTGGCGATATCAAGATAAACGTTAAAGGTGAAACTGAAAAATCAGCATAAAAAATGTTTTATATGTGCCTAATTTACGTTCAAATTTGTTATCGATATCCAAAATTGCAGACAAAGGATATAAAGTTATTTTTAAGAAAAATGAGGCGATTGTTGCTAAACAAAATGAAGTATTGTTAACAGCTCAACGTGTTGGTAATTTATATTACGTTAACAATTTCAAAATACAAGTAAATTTGGCTATTAAATGTAAACATTAACCTGTGGCATTCTCGTATGGGTCATGTTAATGAAAATGATTTAAAAATTTTAACTGAAAAGGTTCATGGTATGAAGTTTAATTCTTCTGAGAAGTTGCAAACATGTGAAATATGCGAAACCTTAAATACAGCCTGTTATTTGCGAAATCGATGCCCTTCTAAAGCTCTTAATGGTGATGTACCGTACAAAATTTGGACCGGTAAAAAACCAAGTGTTGCTCATATAAAAATTTTTGGTTCAAAAGCTTATGTTTTAATAAAAGACAAAAGTATTGGTAAATTCGATTCGAGGTCAAAAGAGTGTGTTCTTGTTGGGTACTCTACTGAGGCTAAGGTATACAGATTGTTGTCATCTGAAACGCACAAAATTATAACTAGTCGTGACGTAAAAATAATAGATGAAATGTATTTTAAAAAGGACGAAAAAGTCAAAAACATAAACTCTAATTCATTTGATTATTATTTAGTTGATAATAAGAAAATATGTGATAACAACATTGCTACTCTTGATGAACAAATTACGTTACAACAAGATGATGATATATCAGAAACTTCACATGCTGATGGTACAAATAAAATTGGCTGAGGTCGGCCACGTCTCTTACGTACAGGTAAAAGAGGGCGTCCTAGAAAAATTTACCATTATCAAAATCAACAAGTTAAAAATGAAAATGATGGCAGAAGCGAAAGTGATTCTGATCAATACGAGGAATGTGAAATTACAAATTTAATTTTAAATGATGATCGTGTGATTTTTGATGATGCTATAAATAGTGACAACGCTAAAGATTGGGAGCGAGCGATTGAGGACGAAATTATCGCTCAATTAATAAACAAGACTTGGGAAATCGAAGAGCAACTAAAGGATCAAAAAATAATTGGTAATCGTTTTGTTTTTCGAACTAAAGATAATGGTTTACGAAAAGCACGTTTGGTAACCAAAGGTTGCGCACACCGTCCTGGTGAAGATTTTGTTGACACTTACTCTCCAGTAGTAAGATCAACCACTGTTAGATTAATGAATGCTTTATCGGCTGAAATGGATCTCACAATTCACCAGTGGCTCTCTCAAGTACGGAGTCCGAGTATTTGGCATTATCAGAAGCTACAAGGGAAGCTCTTTATTTGCGAGACATATTAAATGAAATAGGAATTCCATGTACTTGTGTTCCGTTATACAAAGTCAGTCAGAGTGCACAGAAACTCATTGCAAGCACTGCGTTCCATTCACGTACCAAACACATTGATGTGAGACATCATTTTATACGTGAAAAACTTCAAAATGGGGATATTGCTTTAGAGTACATGCAAACTGACAAAATGCCAGCTGATGTATTAACAAAAGGTTGCGAAGCTGCATCTAAACACCTAAATTTTATTAAAGCTTTAGGTGTAGTGGAATATAATTAATTATTAATAATTTTTTTAAAGATTTTTAAAATTCTGTTATTATATTTTTTGGTCTTCTTCGAGGGGTAGTGTTGTAATATGTAGAAGCAAACCAAAAATATAATTTGTTTTATATGTTATTATTATTCTAAAATAAACTTTGAATCAATAAACATCTATGTTTTCTCTCAACAGATGTGATAAAAGATAATTTGTTAGTGTTTAACTGAATAATTTCAATTGTATTTATAATTTATAATTAATTAATTTTTCTTGTTTTTAGTTGATTTTTTTTTATCATATGTGAACTTTAAGATTAATTAGTTTTAATTAGACATAAGATCACATCAAAATTTTTTTTTTCAAAATTTGATACCGATATAGCCGGGAGCAAGCCCGTGTTCCCGTGTTTTTATCAGCTAAAATCAAAAAAAGCAGCAACAATAGCAGCAAAAATTTATATATAAAATAAAATAAAATAAAGAAAAAAAGAACAAAAAATTACAAACTAACTTATATACTAAAATTTATATACAAAAAGTTAAAAAAATAAATAAAAAAACAAGTGAAAATATTATAATCGATCAAGCCCGACCATTAAATACCCTACACCCCTTGAGATATTCAATTTAATTTTTTTTTTTTTTTCGATAAATGAAAAATTTTAATTTTCTATACTCATATTTTCAAAAATTTCAAAGTGATACATATGTATATCTGAAATTTTTTTTTGTTTATTTGTTTATGAAATCAAATTTTTTTTTTATATGGGGAGGGGTTCTAAAAATGGTCCGCTCCTATCCATTTTTGAAAGGGCTCCTTTTTGCGCCAATACATTTCCTAAATAAATATCATCAAAATATCTCAAAAAATGCAACCTGTAGCTTACGCACAAATTTAGATGGACAGACAGACGGACATGGTTAAATCGATTCAGATTTTGATTCTGAATCGATTAATATAATTGAAGTTGAGTGTGGCATTTGCCGTTTAATATACTTAATATACTTTTATCACAGGTTGGTGCAAAGTATAATTAACAACAACAACAACAAAACAATAATTTAAAAATCCCAAAATAAAAAACCCAGAAAAAAATTGAAATAAAAAAAAACAATAAAACAACAACATAAATTAAGTAGGCTATTTTAATACAAAATACAAAGCGTATCACATGAACCATGGAACACAAGAAATGCCCAATGGTACATGATAAAATGCCCATTTGTATACATTCACATACATATTGCCTATGGACATGAATATGTATATGCTGACAGAAAAATATATGCAGCCAATCTGGCATCAATTGCGTAAAACTATTGTTTTTATACTATTAATTGAATCGGATAAAGCAAATAGGACATAATTATTATTTAGCATTTTACGCATAAAGCAAAATGCTATAGTTAGTACGGCGGTGACAGAGATTTAAAGATTCGTAGTGCCTAGAGAAACGAGTTGGAATATTGAAAGAAATTTGACTCAACTTCACCTTTAATTAGTTTTACTAAGAAAGAAACACCTAACACCTCCTGTCTTTTCTCGAGATTTGGTATCCCAATGAGCATTAATCTATCTTTATATGGTGGTAAGGCTAAATCAGGATTCCAACTTATGCCATGGAGAGCAAACAGTAAAAAATTTCTACGAAGCGACTCAATAAGGTCAACGTAAACCTTATAACACGAAAGTCACACCACAGCTGAATATTCAAGTATAGGTCTGACAAAGAAAACAAAGAGGCTTATAGTAACATAGGGGTCATTGAATTCCTTTGACCACGTCTTTATAAAGCCAAGCACAGCTTTTTTATTAATTAGCTTTATTAGCTCAATTAACTAATGATTCAATATGGATATTGTATCTAAGCTTTGAATCTTAAATAACACCCAAGTCATTAAAACTAGAAATATTTCCTAAAGTATGGTTATTAAGAGTGTACGACGTAGGTAGAAAGTTAACCCAAGTAAACGAAAGTTTTTTTGCATTTTTTCAAATATAGAGACATTCCATTAGAATCACATCAAGAGAGAATTTAATACATTTAGGAAGATCGTGTACAAATAATAAGAATAAGAGAGGACCAAGGTTACCACCCTGAGGAATAGCAGAAGAAACAGGAATACTACGTGACAAGCAAGATTTAAAACATACTCCTTGAGTACGACCCGTGAGATAACTACAGAACTAAGAAACCATATTATCGTAAAAACCAACACATTTAAGTTTAAAAATCAAAAGATTTTGATCTATTCTATCAAATGCTTTCGAGAAGTCCGTATAGACAACATCAGTCTGTTTGTGCTTTGCGAAAGCACGATAAATGTTAGCATATGTATGTAGTTTCCTATTGAAAATGTTTAAAATCAGTTGACATGGACGTGGTCCAAGAGAAGGCATGCCCACACTACGAAGAAGACATGCAACACAACTATGAAGCATATTTTAACTCTTAAAACATAAGTAGTAATACTTGTGTAGTTATTAAAAGGCGGTTCTAATATTGATATAACCATTACCTACCATTCAGTTCACACCAAAACGTTATTTTTACTTGTTTACTTTATTTTACTTGTATGTATGTAACTATTTTTTTATAAGTTTTCTTCTGCATAAAAACCATATTTAGTATAAATTTTTCATTTAGTCGGATCGTAATGTTAGCAATGCTGGCGATGCCATTTCGGCACCTCCGAACACGGATCGGAATAGTACCCCTACGTCAAGTCCACGCAGAGAATTTCCTAATTATTTAAGAAATGTAGAAAACTGGCGTTGTAATCGCAGCGAAGATAATTCAACAGAAACATCTCCTTTTAGTGGCGGAGATGGATGGCGCGTCCATAATAATAGTAATAGTAACATATCGACACAACGTTGGGGTAAGTTAAATAGGATAATTTTTCGTTTCAAAAACATAATTTGTATAATATTTTACCCCACACCATTATATATTGTATTTGTATCGATGTTTTAAACTCCTGATCGACTTTATTATACTAGTTTAATACGGAAAGATAAATATAGTATACCCCAACCACTCATGATAGTTCACCTACTGAAATTTCTATAATGTGACGCTCAATTTTATGATTAAGTCTAAGGGGTGCTATGCTCTCCCGTGAGTTTAAACAAAATTTTATGTTTTAGAGCATACCCGTCGTTCCTAAAAGTATTGACTGTAAAATCTTAAAAAAGCAACTTCTACATTATATTTTTGGAAAGAAAATAACCCATTATTTTCAATGGAACTTTAAAGCTTTCTCGTTATTCATTCAATAGCAATAGCTTAATCTGTTCAGAAACGATTAATGATATTATTATTGCTAATAATATCATTAAGTCCCACTTTAATGTACTGTCCATGGTTTTTTTTTTATTTGCTTGTGCGTGCCTAGCGTCTGCCTAGCGTTTTTTTTTTATTTGCTTGTGCGTGCCTAGCGTCTTTTATACACCATAATGTCGCCATGTGCCAATTTTCTTTGTATAATGATTTTTTTCATTTCTGTATGCTTCGGTAAGATGAAGTAATCAATTCTGAATCTCGGCCAGTGAAAGAAAACATATTCTCGATTACAAGTTAAGCATAGCGAGGAGTCATCATGTTCGAACTTATGTAGCACGTACACGTGGCCAACTACTGATTATGTTTTACATTTACACCTACCACCACGTGATAGAAATTTTTAAGCGTTCCCAGCGTCCCCCTTCATATTTGGAAGTAATGTTAAATATATATATTATTAGTTATTAGTTATTATTTAGTTATGATTTTATAATTTTTACGCTGTATTTTGAAGTTGGTTCTCGTCATCACCTATACTTCCTAAATTGTCATCATTATTTAATATCTCTTTTGTAACAATAAATTTCTTTTCCTTTTAATGTGTCCTTTCTAATGTTTATAGCCTTTACCAGTTATTACTTGGTCCTCGCCCAATTTTCGTACGTTTGATTCTCTGAACCTTGCATAATTCTTTCTTCTTCTAACTTTTTTTAAGGATGTAGGTCTTTATACAATTTCATTATCATCACGTTTTTCTTTAAGACGATTTATTACTCTTTGGGTTTTTCTATCCTATCTTTAATAGTAGGGTACTCGTTTGTGAGGATATCTATTGGTTTTACTTTTGTGGTTCTGTGCTCAGTATTATTATAATATATAATTATGCTGTAGATCTTTTCCGTTACTGTTTTTAGATCATTATCAGGATCATGTTTTAACAATTTTATATGAGAATTTATAAATAGTGTTGTAGAGTCATTCCTCGTCAGCATTATTATTTGGTGTGTAATGTATTTCAATATTTTGTTCCCTAAGCAATTTTAAAAATGGTAATGCTTTAAATCCCAATTCATTGTCTACAATTAATTTAGTTACATGCCCATATGATCCTTTATATTGTGTCAATGTTAATTAAAATTCTGTCCATGATTTGTTTTTGAGTCTATATACTTGTGCATACTAAGAGAATTTATCATAAAGGGTTAAGAAGAATGATTTATTTAAACTAAAAAACATCTGCATGAATTATCTCTCTCAGTTTACTAGGAGTTTCCGTTTAATTTAAAATTTTAAATTTCTACAATCTTTCTTCATATGACCACACTTTCCACATATATTACACTTTCCATTAAATTTGAACTTTTTCTTTTTTCATTTGAAAGGTTATGACATTTTGGCTATTCTCTTCGTTATTACGATTCTTCTTTTTCTTCAATTTTTAAATTTTCTAGTGCTAATAGTCATATAGGAAACCGGAAGTGACAAAAATAACTGCGACACCAAATTTGCATTTTTTAGTTTTGCACCAGTTGATTTTAATTGCCTTACAAAATGGTGCGAAAGGTTGTCACCTTCTTTCAGTTTAAGATTTGGCATCTCTTTTCGTACAAGAATTTGATTTTGAGGAGATTTCCTTGCAAATGTATTATTTAAACTATTCCACATTTCTAATGCAGAATTTTTGGCACGAATGTATTCTAAACAGTCATCATGTAGCAAACTGGTTAATATATCTTGAGCTTTCAAATTAATTTTAATCCACTGCTCTAAAGCAGCTGTAGTACCAGTTGATGGAGGAGTTGACTTTACAGCTTCCAAACATCCTGATGCAGTATTTATCGACTCAAGGCTGATCAATAGTTTTAATGCAAAACATCTGAACTGATTTATCAAAAATCGCTACCCCATCATCATCAGCAACCAGTGCATGCAAAAACTTGAGTACCCGACCACACTTATGCTCATTTCAATACAATTCATATGAGAAAAAGATCATGTTTGCAGTCATGCTATTGTTTTTGTATTTGACTACATTGTGCTTTTTGTTGTTACAATTCTCACACCTTCGGTATAATAGATCGATTCAAAATCAAAATATGAATCGATTTAACCATATCCGTCTGTCTTTTTTTTTTTTTTCTACGAAGACGGAAGGGGAAACCCTTTATGGGTACCAATGCTGAACATGGTTATGTGAGAGTCATCACCATATGGCGACATACCCACTAAAACCCCTCCACAAATTCATTGCCCTGCGGTACCACCAGTCAGTATTACTTCGCAGGGCATGAATGGCTCATTGAGCGCTACATCATGTTTGGAGTGCGGTTTGCACGCCTCTCTCTTTCTAGCATTCTAAGCCTACTCATGACGAAGGTTATCCAACGGCTTACGATGTCCCAGTTTTCCGGGGATGCAAGCATTATTTCACTTATATTGGCTACCGTTATGGAACTGTTAGTTAGTGCCTCTGCTGTTCTACGCTCCTTATAAACCGTGGGCATGTGAAGAACACGTGTTCGGCATTTTCTAAGTGTCCATCACATGTCGGACAATAAGGGTCATCCTCATGCCCAAAGCGGTGGAGATACGCTTTGAAGCAACCATGCCCGCTAAGCATTTGTGTGAGGTAGAAATTTACCTCGCCGTACCTCCTGTTTAGCCAGGGTTCGAGCCGTGGAATGATTGTATGCGTCCATCGACCTTTTGTTGACGAGGTCCATCGTAGTTGCCATTCCAACAGGCTTACCTGTCTGGCCATGGTTCGGGTCCCTTTCCGCTTTGAGGGAGCGGAGTCAACTAGCTTCTCTTCCTTTATTAGTAGGTCGATTGGAATCATCCCAGCAATGACACATGCTGCATCATCCGATACTGTCCGGAAGCCGCAGCATACCCGAAGTGCCGCTAATCTGTAAATTGGCTCAATCATCTTCCGGTACGTTTTGAACCTCATAGCACCAGCCCAAACACTAGCAGCGTATAAAATTGAACTTTTGACTCCATAAGGACCCGCCTTTGGGGTTGCTTGGGCCCTTTGGTGTTTGGTAGGATACGAGCTAGCGAAGCACATACCTTTCCTGCCTTACTCTTTATATAGTCTAGGTGGTATCTAAACGACAGCCTGTCGTCGAGCGTCACACCTAGATATCGTAGATGTCTTCTCGACTTTATAACTTGGTCACCCACTATTATTGTGGCCTGCTCAACACGCTTGCGGCTGGATATCAGAACGGCCTCAGTCTTATGATTTGCCAGGCTAAGACCCATCGTTTCAAGCCACCTCTGCACCATGGTAATAGCTGTATTCGCCACTCCTTCGATTTCACTAATGTGTTTGGCTACAATGGCTATTGCTACGTCGTCCGCAAAGCCTATTATTCTAGCAGTTTCTGGGACGTTGAGTCGGAGAATACCATCATACATCACATTCCATAGCAATGGCCCTAGATCAGAGCCTTGTGGGACTCCTCCTGTGACTTGGTAGGTTCGTTTACCGTCTACAGTGCCATACACTAGAAGTCTGTGGCTTAGGTAGCTAGCAACTATTTTTAACAAATAGAGAGGTACATTTATTCTCCGTAGGGCCTCTACTATCATATCCCATCGCGCCGTGTTGAATGCATTCTTGATATCTAATGTAACTACCAGACAGTATTTCTTTTGCCCGTGTTTCCACCTTCTACCTTCAATGGCGTTGGCAGCCAATTTAATCACCGTGCCGATTGCATCGGAAGTAGATTTTCCCGTTCTAAAACCAAACTGGTTATCGGAGATGCCTCCTAACGCTTCTATTTCCGCTGATAGCCTGTTTTTGATCAGCTTTTCGAGCAATTTGCCTACTGAGTCAATCATACAGATAGGGCGGTAGCCAGCCGGGTCATTTCCCGGGTTGACCCTTTTAGGGATCAACACCAGTTTTTGTATTTTCCAAATAGTTGGAAATATCCCTTCTTGGAGACAGCTGTTAAAAACCCTAATAAACAAATCAGGTTTTGTCTTTACCGCCACTTTTAGGACACTGTTTGGTATACCATCAGGCCCCGGCGCTTTTGTATTACTGAAGGACTTAACAGCAGCCAGTATTTCGCTCTCTGTGATGTCCTGTGGGTCAACAGTATTTGCTGAATCAACAGGCTCGCCACGATTAACGTCCTGCCGTGGAAATAGGTTTAAGATTATACTTCCCAATATTTCCGGATCTGTTGGTGGCATCTCAGAGAAACACTTTAGTTTTTTTAATACTAACTTGTAACCTGTGCCCCATGGGTTTTGGTCTAGCTCTTCCAGGAGATTGTTGAAGCAACTGCGTTTACTCCTACGTATAGCGATTTTTATAAGTTTCTTTTTCCTTTTAAGGGTTGTCCGGTGCATATCATTTATACTTTGGCCCCTTGTCCGCGTGTATAGCCTCCTGGCATGGTTACAATCGGCGCGGAGTTGAGCTATCTCCTCATTCCACCAGTAAACCGGTTTGCGCTTATTACATTGCTTTTTCCTACACATTGCAACATCACACGCACTCGCTAGATGGTTCGACAGTTGATTCGCCATCTCTTCGACATCTCCTTGTACACGCACATCGCTAAAAAATAATGTAAAGGCTGCTTCATCAAAGGTAGTTATTTTTCATGCCGGCCAGCTATCTCTCTGTGTTTGGTGGTTACCTGTAGATGCTGTCTGCAAATCAATGATAACCGCCTTGTGATCACTGTATGTGAATCCGTCGGAGAGTTGCCAACGCGAGCTTGTAGCTAGTACACTACTCACAAATGTGATATCAATGATAGAGCTGCGACCATTCTTCTCAAAGGTTGCACGGTTCCCCTCATTGAGCAGTACTACGTCCAGCTGCGCCATGGACTCGAGTAAGACTTGCCCTCTGTCATTTGTCCTTATGGAGCCCCATTCTGTGGCCCAGGCATTAAAGTCCCCAGCTATAAGTACTCGGTTTTTACCACTCGCGTGTGTTATGAGTGTGGAAATGGCAGACTCAAACTGTACCAATGTTAGTCTAGGTGGAAGGTAACAACTATATAGATATATATTGTTAGCCTTTAAGCCCACAATACCTTCGCAAATACATTCCATATCCAATGCGGGCAAATCTCCTGACAACCATATTGCCGCATAGTTTCCTGTATCGGAGAACCACCCAGCGGTCTACAACCTTCTGAATGGCTCACTTATCAGGACTGCGTCGGCATTTAGCTCCCGTACCATTTGTAGGAGCAGATCTTGGGCTGCTTCGCAGTGATTGAGATTTAGCTAGATCAATCTCATAGTTTCCTTGCGTTAGTTTATATGTGAAATAAAACTATGTAGTTAGTTTGTTAAACGTTTGCGGTTTTCTGTCACAGCCTTTTTGAAAAAAGGACACCGCCCACTTCCAGCAATGTGTTTGGCGTCCACTTCAGGCTTTTCTTTACAGAGCATACACAATGGGTCTTTGAGGCACACCTTAGAAAAATGGCCCTCTTCCCCACACCTACGACACAAATTAGAACGGTCGATTTTGTTTTTACAGTTCTTTGAGAAATGCCCAAATTCCAGGCATTTAAAGCATTTTATTGGGCTTTTCTGTTCTCTTATGCGACATATTACCCAGCCAATTCTGATTTTTGCCTTCTCTAGTAAGGCTTTTGCTATATCTCTCGGTGCTCTTACAGTAGTAATCTGTGTATTGCCGTATGCTCGCCTCAGTGAAAGTACTTCCCAAGTAATATTTTCGCTGCCACCAAAGTGAGATGTTATAGCTACATCAACGTCCTCCTTAGTGGTAATTTCATCAATATCCTTGATTTCTATTATATGTCGATCCGTTAGTGATTTCACGGGTACACGGTCCCCTAGAGAATCGCTTATCATGTTTCTCACCTCCGTGGTTTTGCCGCTACCTTTGTTCAACTGTAGCAACAGATCGCCTTTTTGGGTCTTTCTAATCTTGGTGACGTTTTGGCTAATGCCACTGAGCTTGGGATCCGTTTTTACTTTCCGTAGAATCTCCGCATACGTCGATTTACCCGTGACTTCAATTATGATGGCATCGGGGTTGGAGTCAGCAACCTTACGGGCCTTGTTATCAGAAATGATTTTCGCTTTGCCCTGGGTTCGTTTCGTTCCGCTATTAATTATCCCTTCGTTTGCTTTGGGCTTTAGGCTTTTTTTGTTTGTTTGCCTGTCCCTTACCTCAGATTCATTTTCCAATGCTTTCCGAGGCTGTCCTTCGCTTAGTTTTTCACGTTGTTCCCTACTTTTAAGCGGGGGCGACGTTTGCGTGGCTGAATTTTTACTGCCGCCTGTGTGTGATACCTCCTCAACTGACTTCTTGTGCAAAACTGCTAGGGAATCAATTAATTCGCGCATTGGAGTGTGGATCGAACGCCTTCCTCCACCTATCATTTCTATCAACTCTTTGATTTTTTCACCTAACTGCATCAGGGCACTTTTCCTATTTGTGTTACCATGATTAGATTCGCTCAATTTTGGCGGTGACGAATTTGACCTGGCATGTACCGACATCGCCCCCAGTTTTTCGGGTGACCTAGCCATCCGATTGCTCCGTTTGAATGGATCAATATCTGCTTCTTTTCCAGAGGCATCCTCTTGTTCAGCGACCACTCCCGGCGAGATTACCTTTACTGTGCCTCGGGGTGGTGAGCGATCAATACCCATTTCTAGCCACTAAACTCAATCGAGTTTGGTGTTTAAATCAGTGACAATTTAATCAGTAAACTGTTATTCCGTTATCTTTGTTTAAATAAAAAGAAATATTCACAGTACACAAAGAAATTTGAGTACCGTTAGCTTTTTTATTTTGTAAACAAATTTATTTATAGATTTCCGCGAATATGACTGCACAGCTTGACTACTCAATAGAGAATCCAATCCGTCTGTCTGTGTATGTAAATTTGTACGCCAGGTACAGTCGCATTTTTTGAGATTTCGACGAATTTTGGTACAAAAACATATATTAAGGAGGAACCCCTCCCCATTTAAGGTCCTACTTTAAAAATTTGGTGATGAATTAGCGTCATATTTGGCTGTACCAAATTTGGCCCCGATGGGACCAATTCTAGAAGCCCATCCCATATAATTATATTTAACGAAGTAACTTATATACAGACACAACCTAATTAATTGTAGAATAATTTAAGAAGATTCATATTGTGGGATATTAAGTGGTTGGGCTAGACCGACTATTAGTTTTTTACTTGTTTGAAATAAGTCTTTACCTTACAAAAAATCACAAATATTCATATTTAAAAAAAAAAAAATATTAAGAATAATTCATTAGCTTAAAAATAAAATGAAATGCCAAATTTGGACATGATTTTTTTTTTTGTATTAAATATTATGTTAATTTAATTTAATTAAGATCTTTGTCTCTCCTTAAACTTCTCTGTCGAATATGTAAGTTCCACTAACAGTAAAATAATATAACAATAGCAAACATTTTGACTTAAGCCAATTAGACAAACGAAGTAGGGACGAGGCGTCGTGTGAAGAAACGTGAAGACAAATAATTGAGTTTCACTAACAGTTATATATTTGCTTGTTCATTTTTGTTTTAGGGCGCTCAACTAGTTGGAGGGACGACGATTTACCTATGGTAAATAGTGATGCTCTAACTAGTGGTCCGATTAGCAGTAACAATAATAGCACAATAAATCAACGTCCTTTTTCTTCATTTTCGAATTTGGCACAAGAAAGAGACGGTGACAATACCGCACCACAAAAGTCTCTACAAAATTCCACACAAATTTTAACTGTTGCAGAAAAATCTTCAAATAATGTGAGTGCTATGTTTTCCGAAATTAATGATAAAAATACTGTACCGCTAAAGCATAGCAGGCATAATCAATGGAGTGTTCTTGGGAGTAATAATATTGTGACTAATATTGTTAGAGCGACTGAAACCAATGATGATAAAAATTTACCAGAGTGGGCCATGGAAAATACATCACCTCTTGGAGGTACGTTCGATGCTACAGGTGCTTTTCACGGTGGTATTGTTGATGACGAGGTTTGTTCAGGTGATACACGTGGGAATGTAGAGGAGTATTTAAATAAAGACTTTACTTCCTCTTTCTCGTCTTATAAAGAGGATGATGATATTCTAAACAAGGGAAATGAACTTCTGAATCATAAGATAAGTAATATAAACGAAGATACAACCGCAGTTCAGTTAAGTGATGGTACTAAAAATTCTTTTCCAAAAATCATTCAAAGTAAAAACAGCGAAATACACGACACTGTTTGTATTTCAACTGCAGAGAGTGGTTTTGCAGTTGCTACCCCAAACTCTAAAGAGTATAAAAGTGAAAAGCCGTCAACTAGTATCATCATAACTAGTGAAAATAATACCAGTAGTGTAGTATGCAATTTGTCTTCAAACCCTGAAAAAATTTTAATAAATGACGCTGGTGATGAATATTCAGATCCCATGATGCACGTGACGGACGACATGATTGAAAAACTCATAATGGATGATGATGATAGAAAAAATCACACGGAAGAACTTAATGGTTCAAAAATTCTTCATTCGTCTACTATACTGATTAATGATTTAAGTAAGCCCAATATGTACCCACCGTATATTACAAGTGATTCATCTATTTGTTCCGCTTCCTCAGCAATTAAACCTGTAGTTTATAATGTAAGGCACCATCAGCAAGCACAACAACTTCAACATTTTCAAATGCTAGGAAGAGGAGGTAGGCCGTTAGGTTTATCTTCGAATTTAACCCTTCATCCTGTGTCTTCTAACGCTCCGTCGGAGTTATGGTTTTACCGTGATCCTCAAAGTAAGATTCAGGGTCCATTTTCGACATTTGAAATGACTGAATGGTATAGAGCTGGATATTTTAATGAAAATCTTTATGTACGCCGAGTCTGTGATGTAAATTATCGTTCCCTAGGCGAATTATTAAAATTATGCAAAGGGCAAATGCCGTTTACAAATAGTCATTTGATACCCATTGATTTCAATTCTTTAACCACCACGCAAAATTTCTTTACCGCCTCAACATCACAAACGGAATATTCAGTAAAAGATTTAAACACGTCACAATCGCAGTTATTGAAAATTAATAGTGAAACAAATAACTTGAAGAATTCAGTAAATACGATGGATTTTTTAAATACTGCTCATTTTCACACTTTTCTCCACAGTCAAGAAGTTGAAATTTCTGGTGATCTAGAAAAAAAAAGCAACTATGAATTTTTGTCAGCACATGACCAAGAAGATTTGATAGGTCAAAATTTACAAATGGCAACACCTGAAATACTGGGCAATTTAAGTACATTGTGTCAAAAAAATATAACTGACTCTGTTGAAAACAGTCTTCCTATGTACAATTCCATAACGCAATGTTCTAAAAAGAATCCGCGGCTGTTTAAATCACAGATATTAGACGCAAGATCTGCCTCCACTTTTGTAAATACAAGTGATGACTGTATGATATTAAAGCTGCAGCAACCTAAACAAAAATCTGAGAATAGTGCCGTGGGCTTCACAGATATAAAGGAAATTCAGATAAATGATGCTAATCGAGGTAGTTTAAGTAATGATGAAGGGATGAATGATTTGAGCTTGAGAATGATTTTAAAAAGAGGTAATTCGGGAGATGCTGGAAACACCCCTGTCTCGAATACTTATCTTTCAGAACAACAAATTTTTGGTAAATCATCTTCAGAAGAAGTCATTTCTACATCCCAAAGCCCTATTATTCAAATGTGGATGAATCAGCTGAGTACTCCTTGTACTGGTAACAATAACCAGCACATGGTCAAGGCTTGTCATACAATTATAAATCCTCCGATGCCTACGGTGCATACTACAGAATCACTAAATTATCAAAGGAATAAAGGTTCCTTAGCGTATTTACCTAATGCACTCGTTAATCATGAACAAATGGGCAGCATTTTGGAATTGACAAAATCGGTGTCTCCTACTTCAATATGGGATGTTAACATCTTAGAACAATATGTACAAATGCAGCAACAGCGTGAGCAACACAAAAAAATCGAAAAGAAGCAGCAACCTCAATTTACCGGAACTCAGAAAAATTCAAATACCGACAATTTTCATTCAACAGATGAGTCAGAGCGTGCTCATTATAAAGAACACTTAGAAAATGTTACTGCAACATCAGAGGATAGCGGTGATAATTTTGATGAGCAAATTAATATAAAATTACAAAAACCCGAATTACAGGAATCAGAGACTCTTTTAAATAATAATCATGATCATATAAATTTGGTTGATAATAATAATAAGAAGCAACGGAAAGTAGAAGCATTCATTCAACCATTAACTACTACTGATAATTGTAAACATGGCAATAACAATAATGAGACACAATATGAAAATTCTTCGATTTTTTTAAATGATTTAAGAATATCCTCAAATAGTCCTTCGAAAATTAGTAAAAATGATCAATATGACGAAAAGAAAAAACATAAAGATGAACGTAAAGGTCCACAACATGAAGAAAAAGAACACAACTTACGAAGTCAAAGTCAACGAGGCAAAACCACAATAAATTCTAACAATAATTTAAATGCAATTGGTAAGACCTTAAATTCAAATGAAAACTCTAATACTATGTTAATTAAACTTTCCATTAAATGTATAATGATAAATTTTAGCATTTACAGATGATAATGCGGCGGACAGTGCTACAACAATATTCACATCGTTAAATATTCAGAAACCCTCTAAAGATCAACCACTACACAAATACGCTTCAATTGCGCCGTGGTCAACTCAAAAAAATGTTAGCATCGGACCTAGCTTGGCGGAAATACAAAAAGCAGAGCGTCGTGAACGGAGAGCAGACCAACAACGCCAAATTGAAATGCAAGAAAAGCGTACTTTAGCAACATCTGATGGCCAAGAAATTTTGAAATGGAATTCGTCGTCAGTACCGGTAAAAAGTTTAACCGAAATACAAGCCGAAGAAGCTAAACGTCTTACCCATGAACAAGTCGAACTGCAACGTCGCAAAGAAAAAGAACAACAGACAAAGGTCAATATGGGTGGTAGTACGAACACTCCAGTTGCCGGTTGCTTAAGCAGCATTTCTGGAAATACTACAAATATTTGGGGTGGTACAAAGATATGGGGTGGTTATACAAATAACGAAGGATTCTGGGAAGATATTAATCGAAAGAAATGCGGTAATGTTTCTATAAATAATAGAACAACTGCCGCCATTGTTGCTCAATGTCCAAAAACACAGAAACCCAAAACAAAATATCAATCAACGAGTGGTAACGTCGCTAAAGTCATAAAAAAGACACAAACAGTGTTAACTTCAGGAAATACTATTGATTCCACCACTTGTAAAAAGAAGTTAACGTCATTTTCTACAAAAAATCAACAATATACTTCTAAAACATCCAAACAAAGCCGCAATCAAAAGGCGGTAAATGAAAAAAAAAATACACAAACCTCAAATAATGCTAGTTCTTCTAACATGGGTGATGATTATGATGCGGAGTTTTTTAGCTGGTGCACTATGAATTTAAATAAGATGGGCGCTAAAGTTGACGGTGAGTGGCACAAAATTTTTAATAATCTTAATAAATACTATATGGTGGTAGAAAGGTATATTAAGTATGTAAGGATGTTTGTAACTCTTAGACGGCAAATGCTACACCCACCTTCTAGTATATCGATCAATTCAAAATCAAAATCGATTTAACCATGTCCATCTGTTTGTTTATGTAAATATATGCGCAAATTAAAGGTCGCATTTTTTGATATATTTCGGCGAAAATTGGTTTTTTGGACTATTTTTAAAACTCTTCCCCATTTGAAGTCCTACTTCAACTACTTTATATGGTAAAAAATCCCAAATTTTAGAAGAATAGTTAATTTGCTTCATATTTGACTTTGCAAATTTGGTCCTGGACGTCCAATTCTAGAATTCCACCCCATATAATTTCGCGAAGTAACTTATATGTAGACGCAACTAAACTAATTGTAGCATAATTTAAGGAAGTAAGTGGTGTAGGGTATTGACATAACATTTTCACTTATTTGAATTTTAGTTTGGACATTTTTTCAAAATCGTACCACTAGCCAAAGGTGTAAGAGGTGGTTCGCAATTAGCCATTTTCCATTGCACTAACAAGTCTTCAATATATTTCTTTTGATGATAAGGTCTGGCAACGCGATTGTGATCAGTCACATTTTTCTGTCCGCTTTACTAGCTTATTAAAATAAATAAAAATAAATAGTGAATTGATGTTTTGAAATTCCAATAAATATATTTATATATTCTTTGGTTGTGTTGTACACTGAGACAAATTAATTATTGCAAAAAAAAAAAATATAGTAATATAATATAAGGGAAGGGGTAATAAAGGAGAAACATTCTTCTTTTTCCCCTTTACTTGTTTTTGTTGTCATAGAGTTATAGTGACTCATTGCTTTTAACTTGTTGGTATCTTTGCAACTACATTATTTCTTCACATTCTACTTTGTTATCAAATTATTATACCTTCATATTGTAAAGGATCTGAAGGGTGCTGGGGTAGACCCAGGGCCATCCAGAGTTCAAAGACTTAGTTTGGTTTTCAAGAGATAATAATAATAAAAAGATTGACAGATTTTTTTTTATATTGTCTTCGAATTACAATGTTTTGTATATTTAAAATAAAAAAAAGAAAGTTCGACGTTACTTAACAATAGGTGCTGTGAATACTTCTATTTAGTGTTTTTGCTTTGTTAAATATGTCCTGGCTTATGAAAGAATCTCAGTTGTAACTGGTGCGAGTGGATATTATCTCTTTCTTTAGTGTGTCATTTGTGTCGTAGCTTATTCAAGAGTTCGGACAGTGATTGGTATAAATAAATGCTTTTATGCTACCTGTGTCTTAGCTAATTCAAGAGCTTGGACAACAATTAGTATAAATAAATTTTTTGTGTTATAGAATCTTTTGGATATATTTTGAGAGGATAATTCGACTCTCGTGCTCCCTATGCCTTTACCAAGCTAGAGAGGATTTAATCAAATCTCGCCTAGTGCAATATTATCTGAGATAGAGAGGATTTAGTCAACTCTCGCCTAGTGTAATATTATCTGAGATAGAGAGGATTTAATCAGCTCTCACCTAGTGTAATCTTAGTTGAGATAGAGAGGATAACATCAACTTTCGTGTCTAGTTCCTATGTAATTCCTAGTGTAATCTTAGCTGAAATAGAGAGGATTTAATCAACTCTTGTTCCTAGTTAGCTAGCTACAAAAAATGTTAACCAGAGTAGAGAGGATAACATCAACTCTTGTGTGTAGTTCCTATGTAGTCTACCTGAAGAATAATTTCCTAGCAACAAAAAATGTTAACCAGAGTAGAGAGGATAACACCAACTCTCGTGTCTGGTTCCTATGTAATCTACCTGAAGAATAATTTCCTAGCTACAAAAAATGTTAACCAGAGTAGAGAGGATAACATCAACCCTCGTATCTAGTTCCTAGGCAATTTGCCTATCACCTGAAGAATAATTCCCTAGCTACAAAAAATGTTAAACAGATTAGAGAGGATAAAATCAACTCTCCTATTTAGTTCCTAGACACCAGGCTAGTCTAAAACTAGCTAATTTTCTGTACGTTGCTTGCCTTTTCATAGGCCAGAGGCTGAGCTTTTGCGTTGCTTGTAAGAGCTTTGTTGTAAGCTTCGAACCATTACAGCTTACAATTAATTACAGGATAACTTGGAACATATTATAAAACTTAAACAAGTATAAAAAAAGAAAGAAAAAAAAGTAAATATAACAAAAATTCAACTTCATTACTAAGATACGAACGTGTAGGTAAAAAAAAAGAATGAAACAAAAAATTTAACTTCATAATAGAGAAAAATAAGTGATGGAAATTTTACTTTAAAATTTCCTCATTACAATATTTTCCTGCATAGTTTTTGACATTTAATAATGGATTGTTGCAATTCAAACTGTAAATTACTTAAAAACACTGATGAAATTTTTCTTTCTTGTTAGTTTTGTGATAAACCAGCACATTCTAAGTATGTTGGTTTCAAAAGCAAAACGGTCGTAAGTATCAACTTCAGAAATTATGGTCTGCGTTGGTCATGTCCTAAATGCAGAGATATGTACATGGATATTTTTAAATTAATAAAACAAACGCGCAAAAGTTTTATTAATTTAAAAAAGGACTTTCTTGGATAAATTGAGCGTTCTGAATGATATGTTTAGCAATTGTAAATGGCTTGACCAGCTTGAAACATTTTTACAAAATTAGGGATTGATACATTCTAATACCTTAGGTCGACAGAATGTACGAGGTGTGTTCAAAAGGTAACGAGAATTTTTAAATTTCGCGGGTTTGGAGAGAGAGTTTTTTTTATTATGTTGGTACACATGCCCCTGAAGTACGATAAAATTTTCAGCAATATTCATTGTTTACTTTTTAAGTGGCAGCCGCTAACGTGAGAGGTGTTTTTCGAGCTCGGCGATTTTCGTTAGTGAAAAAAAATGGATCAAATGTGTACATATAAGTTAAAACTATACATATTAATTATTTTATTCATTCATTTATTCATTTATTCATTCATTTCATTTAGTGCTACAATTAAATAATTCAGCAACTTGATATATACAAGGAAATAAGTATAGTAATTTTTAGTATAAAAATTATGAGAAAAAAAAAAAAAAACAGCAACAACATCTTAAATTAATTAAGCTATCTAGAGTTTAAGACCATAAAAGTATATAGTTATTATAAATTATAAAAAAAGAGTAGCAACAGCAACCGCCACACAACAACAACAACAACAACAACAACAACAACAGCAGCAGCAGCAAAAAAACTATATATATATAAATATAAGTAAACACTTGAAGACATTGTATATAAATTAGTACAAAATGAAACAAAAAAAAAATTACAAAGTAGCTTTTATATTGTACAAAAGATAAAATTTTTACTAAAAATAATAAAAAGATAAATAGAATGTATACAATTCGAACCTTAATACTAGAGATAATATCATATTAAGAATTACATTCATTTATTTAACAAAAAAGAATTAGTTTAGAATAATATAGAGCTAGAATTAGTTAGTTGCATTATAATCCAACTAATTAAAAACTTATGCACTAAGTATAATAATACAATTAGCTTATGTGCTAAGTTTAATTAGGAGTAAAAAATTAAAAGTAAAAAATTAATTATTAAATAATAAAATATATTAATATATAAAGATTTTTGTCAACACATTTACAATATAGCATGTGTTGGCAAAAACAAATATTTATCCAATATAAGACATTTTGTTAGCACATTTACAATAGAAACATGTACCAACAAAACCATCAGTCTGGCAACCGAAAGCGCGAACGTAATAGTATATTTCTAATAGTACCAATGTTATCTGTAGCCGGGTCAAAAAGATGATAGTTGTCATTAAACATTTTGCAAAGAACCCGGAAGGGGTTATGTAATTGGTAATTTGTGCGACACTGAGACAATCTAATTAGATTAAAGTGCCTAGTAAATCTATTGGGAATGTTAAAAAAGATCCTTTCAAGCAAGATAGGTGAACAAACAATACCTTTTATTATTTTTGCAACAAATATAACTCCTAAAATTTCCCGCCTTTTTTCCAACGTTGGCAAATCAATGAGAAGAAGCCTATTCTCGTAGGGAGGAAGAATCCAACTTGGATCCCAGCCTAAGTTTCTTAAAGCAAAAAGGAGAAAATTACGCTGAACTGATTCAATATGATCTATATAACATCTGTAGCTGGGTGCCCAGACTACGCTGCAATACTCCAACGTAGGTCTAACAAGAGCAGTGTATAAACGCTTAGTTATATGAGGATCTTTGAATTCCTTTGACCATCTCTTCAAAAATCCTAATAGGGACTTCGCCTTATTTACAGCAGACTCGATGTGTAGATTGAATTTCAATCTAGAATCGAGCATAACACCTAAATCAAGAAAATTAGAAACATTTTCGAGCATGTGATTTTCAATACAATAAGATGAAGGCAGTGTTGAGGACCATGTGAAAGATAGCTTCTTACACTTTTTTTAATTTAGTTCCATACCGTTTACCTTACACCATATATATAACCCATTTAAGTCCCGCTGAAGCAAATTTGAATAGACTAAAGAATCGAACGAGTAATATATTTTTACATCATCAGCAAACATTAATGTTTTTGAATACTTAATACATGTAGGAAGGTCGTTAACAAATAAAGTAAAGAGAAGGGGCCCTAAATGACTACCCTGTGGGACACCAGATGTCACAGTAATTTTACGAGAAAAGCACGAGTTGAATAAGACTTTTTGAGTACGACCTGTAAGATAGTGATAGAACCACGAACACATATTTTCAGGGAACCCTATACAACGCAGTTTAAAAATTAAAAGTTTTGAATCAACTCGATCAAAAGCCTTAGAAAAATCGGTATAAATTACATCAGTTTGCTTATGTTCAGAGAATGCATGAAATATGTCACCAGTTAATTCTAGTAAGTTCGTAGCCGTAGACCTGCCTCTAAAAAACCCATGTTGATTTGACGAAAGTATAGTTTTTATCATAGGAGTAATTCGATTAGTTAATAAGGACTCGAAAAGCTTAGATAAAACGCTTAATTTGGCAATCCCTCTATAATTTTCAATAATGATTCTAGAGCCACTTTTATAAAGTGGGATAATAAAGCTGTGTTTCCAAATAGACGGAAAAAAACCGTATGATAAACATTTGTTGAAAATTCGATTCAGTGGAGGAGTTAGGATATCAGCACAAGATCGAAGAATACAGGATGGTAAACCATCGGGACCAGGTAACGTGGAAAATTTTATTTTGGACAGACTGTGATAAACTTCATCTTCGGAAAATTGAATGGATGGAAATATATCGAAATTATTTATGGGATAAGGATAATTGTCAATATTGTCAATGTTAATACTAGTTTGAGAATAAGACTTTTCGAAAAAGTCAGCAAATAAGTTTACTATATCGGAGGGATTCGAAGACTCTGAATTACCATACCGCATTAAAGAAGGACAACATTTTACTTTACGCTTAGAATCGATAAACTTGTAAAATACCCTAGGTTCAACTAATAATTTTACTTTCATACTCTGAATATATTGATTATAATATTTATTTTTAAGGGAGTTGAATGCACGTTTAATGTTGGAATAATTAATGTAGTCCACGGTGGAACCACTAAGCTTAAACTTTTTGAATAGTCTACTTTTTTTGTTACGAATAATCCTCAGATGTTTATTAAACCAAATAGGACCGTTTGATGAAGAAGAAGTCAATTTCGTTGGTACAGAAGAAGAAATAGCAGAAAAAATGGCGTTATATAATAGTAATAAAGACCCATCAATGTTATTATAATTTAAATTCCAGTCGACAACAGATAGTAGACTTCTCAGTTTAGTATAATTGGTTCTGCCAAAGGAGAATGTAGCACTGTTTCCAGTGTTATAGCAATTAGTTATCAGCATATGATCCAAAGTAAAAAGCAAGGTAGGATGATAAATGTCCTCAGGACAAACAAATGGCTCAACTCGAGCAATTTTGAAATTAGTGTCATTAAAAAGAACCCAATCTAGAAGTCTTCCATTAGCATTAAAAATAGAATTTACTTGATACAGGCATAATTCATAAATTTCATCAAATATACTATTATATATAACAGGATATGAGATAGGAATATAATAGCCAAGTTCCTCATTCAGATTCCAGCAAGTATGAGGAAGATTAAAGTCCCCAAGCACTAGTATTTTATCATTAACTTTTAAACGCAAGGACATTTCTTTAATAAGGTGGATGTGCTTTGAGTAGATTGATACATCTGACAATGGGGGTATATACGAACACGATATAAACAAGTTAAAGTTAAAAAGTTGAACGCCAACAAACTCAACATCAACATTAGTTGAGAAGTCAAGCAAAAAAGAAGGTAATGAATTATGGACAGCAATTAAGACTCCACCTCCAACTTTCTGGATTCTGTCTTTCCTAAAAACTTGATAGTCAGCACAAAAAACCTCAGAATTATTGACTTCAGGCTTAAGCCAAGTTTCTGTAAAAACAACAACGTTAAATTCGGACGCAACGGAATTAACGAGAACCTGATTTAGTTTAGTATTTAAACCGCGGACGTTTTGGTAAATCAAAGACAATGAATTATTTAGTTTTTTGAAGGTGAGGCCTGAATATCAAGATTAACTGGAGTCTTACGCCGAGGGATAAATTCTTTAACAAGAGCCCCCGGGGGCCAAAATTGTTTATTTAAGAATTTTTCAAATAATGACTGAGGCGTTATTAATTTAAAGGAACAAATATCGCGTTGTTGTGAAGACTTGAATTTAAAAATACTTATTTTTGACACATCGAGATCGGAGCATTTGCGCTCAATATATTTTCTAACCTTATCCACAGATGTATCAGATGCCAATCTAGAAATGAAAATTGCTTTCCGAGCAGGGATAACTACAAGTTCAGTATCATCATTCTCAGAACTGACCGGAACGATTGAAGGGACAATCGCATGCTACAAAGTTGTACTAATAGAATAGGCATATTAGTTGTTAAGTTAATTAATATGGCCACTCCACTCAACGTCCACGTCGTCAGGTTCGCGACGATATACAACAACCACCGATTCCAATATCGAGGTGGCGAAAAGGCCTTCTTGTTTGAACCACGAAAACTCTCGGGCTCTTTTTTTTGCTTTGAACTACGAAAACGTGAAGATCAAAAAGGTTGGCTTGATCTTTAATCTGTGTACTACAAGAAAATCTTGAGTCTTAGTGGATAACAAAGGAAAATATAACGATTTCTTGGTGACAAGTACCCAGAAATCTCACGGACAAGGATAACAACACTGGTACGGTGACTATTGCCTATCAGTCCTGTAATTAACAACAAGGTCATATATATATATTGAAAACGAGGACATATAAAACAACTCAGGAACCGATGGTGACAAATGCCTCGAAAGACAACGCGGAGTGTTGTGCTGGATGGATGTATACTAAACACTATATTTAAGCTAGAGTAAGGAAATAAATATGGAAATAACAATCTGAATAGAAACTGAAAAGCGAGTGTTCTCTATTTATAAATGTATGTGCGAGTCACCCTATAAACCGACGGCTTCAATCCCTGGCTATAGAAGAAAAACTCGTTACACCCTTCTTTTATGCGATATGGAAACATGAAGTCTTCCAATTCTTTCGATATTGCTAACTTTTTTGCGAAATTTTGTGAAAAATCTTACTCTAAGGTTCATATGATATGCCCTTATGTCATAAATAATTTTGATATATTTCACTCATTCAATTTGTTGAGGATGAAATTTTTTCGACTTTGTCTAAAATAAAATTCTCTACGCTGCCTGGCCCTGATGGGTTACCTTCTTGTATTCTTAGGTCATGTGCTGATATTCTTACTGGCCTCTAACGCAAATTTTTAATAATTGTTTATCATGTGGTTATTTTCCAGCAATTTGGAAACGTTATATTATACCATTTTTACAAGTAGTTCTCGAATCAGTGTCGAGGACTACAGAGGTATCGCTAAATTAGGTGTTACATCAAAGTTTTTTCAATCCTTGTTATCTAAAAGACTTACTCCAGGGATAAGGTCTGTACTTTCTTTGAACCAGCATGGCTTCTTTAAGGGTAGGTCTACGACTACTAACTTATTGGAATTAACTGGTGATATATTCCAAGCATTTTCTGAATACAAACAAACCGATGTAATTTATACAGATTTTTTTTTTTTACCGAGTTAACCTAAATCTTTTAATTTTTAAATTGCGACGTATGGGCTTTTTGGAAAATATGTATTCATGGTTTTATTTCTATCCCACTGGTCGTACACAAAGAGTTTTATTCAATTCATGCTTATCCCGCGAAACATCCGGTGTACTACAGGGTAGTCATTTAGGACGGCTTTTTTTTACTTAGATCATTAACAAGATCTTCTTACGTGTGTTAAGTTTTCAAAAATATTAATGTTTGCCGATGATGTAAAAATATTTTACTCATTCAACTCAATTATGATGCCGAGCTTCTTCAGGCTGACTTAAATAGATTATATACATGGTGTACGATTAAAGGTATAGAATTGAATCTGAAAAAATTTAAAAAATTATCCCTTTCATAGTCTTCGTTCATCGTATGGGATTAATATTTATATGCTTGAAAATATATCTAATTTTGTCGATTTGAGTGTTTTGCTTGATTTAAGGTTGAAATTTGATCTACATATTGAGTCATCAGTTAATAAAACTAAGTCTTTACTTGGATTTCTGAAGAAGTGGTCCAAAGAATTTAGTGATCCCTACGTATCTAAACGGTTATACATTGCTCTTGTTAGGCCCACACTAAAGTATTGTTCTGTTGTGTGAGCACTTAGTTATAGGTGTCACATTGATCTCAGAGAAATTTTCTCCTTTTCGCTTTAAGAGGTTTAGGTTGGAATTCAAGCTTGATTCTTCCTCCGTGTGAAAATAGGTTACTTCTTCAATAAGAAGTAGTCAATACTTAAGTCAATACTTACCAACGCTTAAAAAAAGGCAGGAAATATAAGGAGTTATGTTTGCTGTAAAATTAATAAAAGGTGTTGTTTATTCACCTGCGTTGCTTGAGAAGTTATGCTTCAACACTCATAATAGATTTACTAGGCATTTTAATTTGATTAGATTGTCTCAGTGCCGCGCAAATTATCAACTCTATAACCCATTTCGGGTTCTTTGTACAATGTTCAATAATAATTATCATCATTTTGATCTAGACCTAGATTCCATTAGTAAAATGAAAAATACATTATTACGTTTGCGTCTTTGACTTGCCAGACTCGTAGTTTTGTAAAAGTATCAACGAATTTTTTTATTATTATTATTATTTTTATACCCTGCACCACCCTGTGGAAGAGGGATGTTTGTAACACCTAAGCGGCAAATGCCACACCTAACTTCAATTATACTGATCGATTCAGAATAAAAATCTGAATCGCTTTAACCATGTCCGTCTGTCCTCCTGTCTGTCCATCTAAATTTGTGCACAAGCTACAGGTAGAATTTTTTGTGATATTTCGATGAAATTTGGTATAAGGACATGTATTGGCCCAAAGGCCTTATTAATAATAAACCGGATTGGACCATATTTAGAACCCCCTCCCACATGAAGTCCTATTATTTTTAAAAATATTTCGATAAAATTTGGTACATAGATATGTATTGGCTCAAAAATAAACCCTTTTGAAAACGGATAAGATCAGACCACTTTTAGAACCCCTCCCCATAAATTTTTTTTTATTTCATTAAACAAACAAAAAATAAAAAATTTCTGACGTAGCATTTTGAAATTTTTGAAAATACATGTAGGTATAGAAAAATAAAATTTGTATATCCTCCACCTTAGGGAAGGAAGAGGGTTTATTCATTTTGATCATCTGTTTACAACACATCGGAAGAAGCCTCGGAGATACCACAAACCATATATATTCTTAATCAGTATGAAAAGAGAAATCGTCTGAGACATGTCCGTCCGTGGGTCCGTGTGTCCGTCTGTTGTTGGCACTCTAAGATATCAAATTAAGATATCAAATTAAAACTTGGCACACTTATTCTTAGTTTAATTTCGCTGTTCCTTATTGAAATAGGGCAAAATCGGTTAACAGACACACACACAATAAACAAAAATCTCAACTAACCTCGAAAAAATTTATCTTATAACGCAAACGCCTATAATTTTAAAAAAACACTACTTGCGTAAGTACATAAAATAGTCATATACATAAATATGGCAATAGGAACTTATTTTTAGAGGGTTATAAAAGGTGGAGGGTATTTAAGCTTCGGTCTTAACCGAACTTCTCTATCTTGTTTTTTTTTTGCTGCTGTTGCTGCTTTGTTTTTTTTATTTTTTCTTTCTTAAAATTATTATGTAATTGTTACTATATACAAATATTCTTTTGCATTAGTTTGATTGTATTTTGTTGCTTTGTACTATTTAGTATTTAAGTTTTCTTTCTTTTGATTTACATCTTCTATTTAACACATTTTGAATTTATACGTATATATATATATATATATATATCAATAGTTCTTAAGTTGCTGAATTATTTATTGTAGTACAGAAATGAAATAAATGAACAATGATTGCGTCATCCATATTCTCCTTCTCAATCTCCATTCCAAGATAAATTGAAAGTTTAAACAAAAATACAAAATTTATTTTACAGGCATTTATAATTTGTTGAAGACGTATTTTGTTGAGTATTTTTTAACAAGTATTTAAAATTCATTTTCAACAAAGTAGTCCACGATCAACAACTTTAACATGTTTATTTAAATATGCAACAATCTTTATACCCTCCACATTAGTGATGAGGGTATAATAAGTTTGTTCTTTCGTTTGCAACACCCAGAAGGGAGCGTCAGAATATATATATTCTTATTAGCGTCAAAAACAGTCGATTTAGACATATATATCCCTATGTCCGTGTGCGCATGTGTCTGTTTGTTGTTAGCATTCTCACGCGTGTAAATTTTGAGATATTGAGCAGAAATTTTTTACAGACACTTTTAGTTTTTGCACGCAGATCGCTATTTAAAATAAGCAAAATTGGTGCAGGACCACGTCCACAATTAACAAAAATCTACTTATCTACCACAAAAATTGAGCTATAAACTTAAAATTTGGTACGTACATCTACAAATATTAGCAATATCGATGTGGTAAAAAAGGGCGTGGTCGGATTACAGACACGCCCACAATCAATAAAAATCTTTATATGTACCACAAAAAATTATCTGCGAACTTGAAATTAAGTGCATTTATTAAAGGTTAACCCATCTATCGATGTACCAAAAATGGGAATTGTCGGATAACAGACACGCCCACAATTTACAAAAAACCATATTTAACGTCAAGGTAGACTTGCACGCTGATACGTAATACGTAATACTATAAGAGGGCGCAAAATATATATTTGCCACTCCCACCGTTGTGGAGGTGGAGAAAATTTAAGTTTTTTTTTATCTAAATCAGATTGTTGTTACTTAACTTACTTAATGTAACCTTAACATAAATTTTTTAAATGCAAGTATGCATATTTATAGTTGTGACATAGTAAATCAAGTTATGGCTAAGAATGTTAGTGTAGGTAATGTTATTATTAACTTGTGATTACTCTACATTTACATTATAACCGGTTAGGTACTTTGAACACGTTAACAAAACAAAAGAAAGTATAAAATCCATCTGTCGACAAAATCCGCAATCACATAGTTGCCAACCCAATATATTTATTAAAAATAGCTACATTCAGCTAATACAATTATGTATTTGAAGACATATATGTTATATATGTAGGACTTAAAAATAAAGTTATAACATAAAACTATATACAATATTTAAATAATAATACAAGGGTAATAATAAAGCATAACAAAAAAAAAAAAAAAACAACAATAACAAATAGTGTCAGGAGTTATTAATAGTTCTTTCCAGACCCGTACAATAGAACTATTTTAATGAAAACAAGGCAATAAATACTTCAGCTGTAGTAAAATTAATTTGAGGAAAGGTCTCAAAAGAGTTTAATACATACGGCTAAAAACCGCATATAACCAAGTTGTTACTGTAACACTTTATAAAGAAATCAGAAATCGTTTATACTTCTCTTAAAGAGACTAATTCTGATCTATTTCAGTTTGTCAGAAAATCGCTTATTATGTGAATGAGAAGTATAATATTAACTCAAAAGGTACATATAGAGAAATTGCGAAATATATAATATAATATAAAGCAGATACATTACTATCGATATCATCATAGTTTAAATTCCAAACGAAATCAGATAGAACATTAGATCCTTTTATTAAACATACTAGCTTACCCGTTGCAGCTTTGCTTGCAACTGAAGTACTGTTTCATTTAAGAATGCGATATTTCAAACATTTCTATATAAACAACTTATTATGTAAATTACAATATAATGAGCTTTGGCACGCCTTTAACATATTTACAGAAACTTTGTAAACATAAAAATAAGCACTTTTGTAATTTAAATTTGAACTCTTTTTTCATTGGCCCAATATTTACAAATGTATATTTACTATAGTCTATTGCATTATCATAACTAAACGCTGGTTTTTGTGTTGGTGCATTTGTAGATCTCGTCCGTGTAGTATCAACCAAACGTTCAACTAAACGTTCTTGGATACATTTCTATGTCTAATGACTCTTTGATTTTGCCTAGTGTTTCGGCCAATGTTATTCCTTCGAGTTGGAGGCATATTTTGACCGTATAAAAATCTAATATATATTAGTTTATTAAAAAAAAAAGTTCTAGTAAACAAATTTAATACTTACATATTGTAGAATTAATTTCCTTACGACCTTCGTTTTCTTATAATTATTAAAAATATTTAGTTTATTATTTCTACATTTTAAGGAACATCTACACACACTTTAAAACAATTTTTTAATTGTTACTTCTTATTGGAATTTTTTTCACGATTATTAAATGCTATCTGTCAATATAACATTTTTACTCACCACACGTGTTACTTACCTCAAAGTCTTAATTAATTTTGCAAATAAGAATAAGAATTTCCTAACAATATGTTATATGGAAATTATATACAAAAATTTTCAACCTTGAGAACATGTTTTAACTTTTAAGTTTGCAATAAGGAATTAATTTAAAAATATTTATGTAGTTAAAGATTCAGATTATTGTTTAAAAACGTAATTTAAAATGTGAAAACTCCGTCAATAATTTTACTAATTTCATACAAATCGTTGATACAAATCTTACACAGACCTTTTCAAACAATATTAAGGTTCTTGCATTTGCTAAAGAAAAAAAGTATAGTTTTTTTTCAAGATGGAGCTATATAAAAATACATAAAATGGTAATAGCAAACAGCAATAATAAAAAAATAATCTCATTCAAAAATTGTTAATAATAATATAAATGTAATAAAGCAGCAGCGCCGCTTACATATTTTATTGCAATTGTTTTCATTCTTAACCAAACTTTTATTAATTTTTATTACCAATTGTTTCAGTTTCAAACGAAAATACACGACGGAGGCGCTATTTTAACAATTCTTACTTTCTTATGTATATAAAGTAATATAGAACAAGAGGAAATAATGTAATGAAATTTACTAAGATATGCATAAAAACTAAGAGAAAAAACCACGCCCATTGAAAGTTGGTAGAAAGTTTTAGCATATTTTAGGGACATCTACAATAGTTTAGTTTTAGAAACGTCTTTCGGTTTTCGTTATATTCCGGTTCAAAGAAACACCACTTACTTGTTTTGTAGATTACAGTAAAATAGGTGATGCCACGCCTTAAAAACTTTTACAAACGTTTTGTGGTTTTATCAGTACCTTACTTCTAACAAACACACAAAAAAACAGAAAAGTGAGCAAAGCCACGCCTTTAAATTTTTTGCAAAAACTTTCACCATAGTTTAATGAACATTTCCTGAAATTTTTGTTCCAGCATAGTTATTGGTCTCTACAATATATCCATTTTAATCAACCTCATTTTTAATTTTTATATATTATAAAAAAGTGGGCAAAGCCACGCCTTTAAATTTATTGTACAAACCATCTACGTGCCATATCAAAGATATTCTGCAACTTTGAGCTTAAACGGTCCCGTGGTTTTTGCGACAACCCGTTACAAACTTTCAAAATTTTTCTTTTATTAATATAGAAGATAACACCTAGTGCTTGGTTCATAAATATGTCTACAAATATTATTTTCTGTCGGAAGGTTCATTGATGCAGAAACATTAGGATGATATTAATCTTATGGTAAAATAAATGGAGGTTATCGTAGTACTGTTAAGTTAGTACTATTGGATCTAAATCCCAATCCAAATCTAAAAGCCGGTTAAACATTAGGCACATGATTTAATTGCATTAAGCATAGGTAAAAACACATCGTAAAGAGAAGGATAACGCAAGGATCAAATCAGTAGGAGTCAAACCTTATGAGGGAAAAATAGTTTAAGAATATATCAATATTAGAAGTTGGTGGAATGAAAGAAAATGTTATATATACAAGCATGTTACCAAAAGTTAATTGATATAGTAGAAAAATTTAAGATCATTCACGTTAGAAAGAGAGATCAAACAGGAAGGAAAGGAATTAGAATCTGCAATAAACAAACCACCATTAATTTTGTTAACTCTATTTTTCTATATACATAATAATTAGTCCAAAAAGTCTCAATATAATAAATCCTTGCTTTATGCCAAGTGTCTATAAATGTAACAATGTGTTAATCATAACTAAAATAATTAAGTAATAAAACTGATAATTTTTGAAGCCATGGACATTTTGATAAAGCGTAATTAATTTTTTTGGAACATCATCAACAGAATTTCGTGAAATATTTGTTTTTTTTCCCAAATAAAGAATTCGTATAACACACATAATTTTAGTTGCACCATGCAAAGAAGTTGTTTATGCCATCTTGCAAATATATGTGGTTCAGGATGTCACTGTAGCTGTAAATAAGTAGGACGACGTCAGCATACCCCTCAGCATATGACATTATAACTTGTGGTAAAGAGTACAAAGAAAAGTGGACCAAAATGGCTTCCCTGTGGAATTCTGGAGTGTACAAAAACTTCTTTAGATGGGACTTTGTTAAATAATACTCTTTGAGTATAGATAAATTTGTAGTTTTAAAAAGCGATTGTGAAAAACTCTATATATAAGCTTATGTAAAAGAACGCCACGACTTACCTTTTCGAATGTCCCACTGAAGTCGGTGTTTATCACACCGGTTTATTTTCTAGTGTTAAAAGCATTTTTTACCAAGGTGCAAAGCCGGAGTATATTAGTGGTCTATTTTTCGTAAAGCCATCTTGGCAGTTGGAAACTATGAACACTATTTGCATAAATAGAGGATTTCTTCAAATAACTTCAAAATGGCTTTTAATATTGCAAAGCCACGATAATTAGATATATCAGACTTCCAGCTTTAAATAATGGTAATATTAAGATTTTTTCTATTTAGCGGAAAAGAACTATTAAATAACTCAGTGGATTATACAAATATATTGCACAGCTTTTTAACATACAGCCACAGGTCCTAAGTTAAACATATTTTCCTTTATATATAGATTTTTGAGAACAGAGTCAATATCAATTAAATATATTAAATGAAGGGTAGTGTTACGAGTATAAAGTATTTTAAATTGGTTCATATTATTAACATATTTTAAATTACATACTGATTTCACTAATTTTGCCTACTTTGAATATAAAACTAACTGTGAACAAACTCGAAGGTATGTGTACCAAATTTCAGCTCGTTATATTAATGTTGGACCAGCGAACCAACCAAAAAATTTACACGGACGCATAAAAATATATTCGGCGATTGATAAAGAATATATATATTTTTTAGTGTGTGACTTTGTTGGCACTTACAAACGTTATAAATAAAACCGATATACCCCCTGGACGTTCACTTTCGTTTGTTTACGTTTTTGATTTTCTTTATTTTATTTCATATTTTAATAGATACAATTCATTTTTATGACAAAATCAGCTACTACTCTTTTTCGTTTTATTGCGTTCTCTCCTTCTTCCTTTCTTGTCTACTCCTCAGATAAACAACTCTTTTTTCTCTTTTTGCAACTTTGTACACAAGGTGTCCCAACATACTCCCCCCTGTTGAAAGAGAAACTTTCAACCAAACTTTAGACAGTTATATCATTTGAACCCTGTTCAATAGGTAACTTGCAAAGCTTCGTTATCGCTCTTTTGTATATGCCCTTTGACGTTTTTACCTCCACCACTCGAACCTTTCCATCTGCACCAGGACACGTTGCAATCACACGACCCAAGGGCCAAGTGAGAGGAGGTTTTTTTTTTTTGTTGTTGTTCATTCTTTTTTCTAAATTGAAGTATCTCTTTTCGGCTGTTTGCTTTGATGCACCTAGTTCAATCGGATGAATTTTGAACGGCAGTCTTACAATGAATTTGTTAGTTTTAGAACATCTTTTTGTAGTTTCCTTAAAATATTTTTCACATTCATGCTCTTCTGATGTAAATTCTCGCCGATCATTTGTTTGTACTTCTTCTATTTGCCAGAATTTGTTTACAATTTGATTTAATGACAGTTCAGCGTTGGAAAGCGATTCATTTTCTAATTTCTGAGCAGATACAAGTGTTGCCACCCGATTGTTATTTGATTTAATGATGCTGCGAACTGCTGAGCCAAGTTTTGTTTTTTGTAAAATGCTCAATGAGTTTGTTTTTACTTGCCCAATCATTAATAAATCGTAAAATAATTCTGCACCAATTAATAAATCTATTGGACCAGGTATATCAAATGAATCTTCAGCTAGTCCCTTCGATATATTTTCGGGTATGTTCAACTGAGAACGATCAATTGAATCTGATGGTTAAAAAGACGTAATTTGTGGAATTATTGCTGACAATATTTGTGTGGAAAAACCGGTTCTTGTAGATTTTACTGTGCAAACACACGTTTGGTATATATTTGTGCCATTTAAACCAAGGCCTGTGATATTTATGTTATTTTTGTGTCTAGGAACCTTTAAATGTTGAGCTATGCGTTCAGTGATGAAATGCAATTGCGATCCTGAGTCCAACAGAGCGCGAACCACAATAGATGTACCATGTGGAGTACACAATTCAACCTAAGCCGTTCCCAAAATGACATGACTTGATTGGTTTACCTGGAGACTACACCATTTTAAGGTTAAATTGAGAACTTCCAAATTATAATTGAGAACTTGCAAGTTGAAATTGGGAAACTGATGTTTTAAATTGAGAAAACCAAACTCAAATTGAGAAAACTAAATTGAAATTGAGAAAACCAAGTTCAAATTAAGAAAACCAAGTTCAAATTGATAAAACCAAATTCAAATTGATAAAACCAAATTGAAATTGAGAAAACAAAATTCAAATTGAGAACTTCCAAATTCAAATTGAGAAAACCAAATTGAAATTGAGAACTACCAAATTGAAATTGAAAAAGACAAATTCAAATTGAGAAAACCAAATTGAAATTGGGAACTTCCAAATTGAAATTGAGAAAATAAAAATTGAAATTGGTAATTTAATATTTGAAATTGGGAAAATACAAATTGAAATTGAGAGAATGCACTTTAAAATTTAAATTGTAAGTTAAGAAAATTAATATTGAAAATTGGGTTTTTAGTAAATAAGATAAACCAATTTTTATGCTTCAAACTTAAATAAACCCAATTTTCAATATTAATTTTCTTAACTTACAATTTAAATTTTAAAGTGCATTCTCTCAATTTCAATTTGTATTTTCCCAATTTCAAATATTAAATTACCAATTTCAATTTTTATTTTCTCAATTTCAATTTGGAAGTTCCCAATTTCAATTTGGTTTTTCTCAATATCAATTTTTATTTTCCCAATTTCAATTTGGATTTTACTAATTTCAAATTTTTTTGTCTCAATTACAATTTTTATTTTCCCAATTTCAATTGAGATAAATTTTAAAATTTTAATTTTTGAATTCCCAATTTCAATTTTATTTTTTTCAATTACAATTTGGTTTCGTTTTCTCAATTTCAATTTTGATTTTCTCAATTTCAATTTGGTTTTCTCAATTTCAAACTTCACTTTCCCAATTTCAATTTGGGTAAAACCTAAATTTCTCAATTTCAATTTGGTTTTCTCAATTTGAACTTGGAAGTTCCCAATTTGAACTTGGTTTTCTCAATTTCAATTTGGTTTTCTCAATTTCAATTTGGTTTTCTCAATTTCAATTTTGTTTTCTCAATTTCAATTTGGTTTTCTCAATTTGAATTTGGGAGTTCCCAATTTCAATTTGGTTTTCTCAATTTCAATTTGGGAGTTCCCAATTTCAATTTGGTTTTCTCAATTTGAACTTGGAAGTTCTCAATTTCAATTTGTAAGTTCCCAATTTCAATTTGGTTTTCTCAATTTGAATTTGTTTTTTTCAATTTCAATTTGGTAGTTCTCAATTTCAATTTGGTTTTCTCAATTTGAATTTGGAAGTTCTCAATTTGAATTTTGTTTTCTCAATTTCAATTTGGTTTTATCAATTTGAATTTGGTTTTATCAATTTGAACTTGGTTTTCTCAATTTGAACTTGGTTTTCTCAATTTCAATTTAGTTTTCTCAATTTGAGTTTGGTTTTCTCAATTTAAAACATCAGTTTCCCAATTTCAACTTGCAAGTTCTCAATTATAATTTGGAAGTTCTCAATTTAACCTTAAAATGGTGTAGTTTGTGTGTCAGGGGACTGATTTAGGTTTGAATTATTTTTATCGTCATTCGGAGTTATTAATTCAGACGACTTAATTTTTTCTGAATTTTCGTAGTGTAATAATGTGTGGTGTTTTTCTTTGCATCGACGACAACGACTTACTGATGGACAGCTATTTGCCAAATGTTTGGTTCCAAGACAATTTAGACATAATTTTTATTGTTTTGAAGTGCGAAATCTTTCCTTTGTGCTTTGTGTAGTAAATTGTTTACATAGAAATGGAGTGTGATATGGCGAGATTTTACAAAATATACATTTGGTGTATTGCGTAGACGCTACGTGTGATGCTGATTGTTTTGATGAGGGTAATTGTTGAAATGATTGTTTTGTTGCTAGATTGTCATTGATAATATGCAATATTTTACATCGTTTTTCTAGGAAATCTGCTAATTCGTTCCAAGATGGTAGCTTGGAACTTTGGGCAACGCCGCCTTCTTCAATTAAAGATAAGTTTTCTTCCCATTTAGTTAATGTGGCTGTATCTAACTTGGACCAGACCAAATGTAATATAATTCCATCTGCTATTTCTATATCCGATGCGAAAGATTTCAGCGCTCTTATATTCGAATTTACGGTATCAATCAATTCTCCCAAAGTCGTTTCATTTGGTTTGTTGATTTTTGTGATATCAAATAAATGTTTGATGTGTGATTTAAATATGAACCTTTTGTTATCATATCTCGTTCTTAACACATCTAATGCTTGACTGTAATTTGATGCAGTGATTTCGAACGATTGTATAACTTTAGCTGCGCTGTCAGTAAGACAAGAGCGAAGGTATTGAAATTTTTCTACTGGTGATAATTGATCGTTTTCATGAACTAAAACTGTGAACATATATTCTAGCCAGTCTTTAAAATGTCCGCTGAATTTTGGGAGTTGTAAGTTTGGTAATTTTACTCGTTGTGTTGTATTGGTCATTACCCAGGTACTGCTACTACTAGGTTCTGCTGCTTCTGATCGTAAAGTTGCAATGCGTTCCAATAACGCAGATTTTAGGTTGAAATAAGAATTTTCAAAGTCCATCCTGTGGTTGCTTTCGAATTGTGATTCATCGAGCGATTCAACTTTCGTATTTCCGCTCCAATAGCGATAATTTCACCTCCAACTGGTGAACCGTAAGAGAGGATAAAGAGGTTTGAATGTTTTCGTGTTCAAGTAGGACTTGATTTGTGATTTGTTCACGTTGTAGCAATTTTGTACGAAGTTCTCCCATATTTTGCGGTGGTGTCTGTACTTCAAATCGATGTGGAGGTGACAAATCTTCCTGTGACATTGATTAATTGGTAGTTAGCCAACAAAGATGTGTAGATACCAATAAGATATAGATGGCAAATGCGCAATCAGCCAACAATATGGCGGTTCGACACGCGTAATTTTCTGAGTTAGATATGTTTTAAGGTGGGCGCAGACTCTACCGGTATTAGACCGATCCGGCTCGAAGGACCAAAAAATGGACGTTCACTTTCGTTTGTTTACGTTTTTGATTTTCTTTATTTTATTTCATTTTTTAATAGATACAATTCATTTTTATGACAAAATCAGCTACTACTCTTTTTCGTTTTATTGCGTTCTCTCCTCCTTCCTTTCTTGTCTACTCCTCAGATAAACAACTCTTTTTTTCTCTTTTTGCAACTTTGTACACAAGGTGTCCCAACACCCCCATATCTTTGTGATGGTGGGTATAATAGTAATAATAATAATAACAAAAAATAAATAAAAAATCTACATTAGGCATATGCCAAATTTAGGATACCCACCATCATTACAGAAGTGATACTTCCCTTCACATAAGAAACAAAATATCTCATTTTTTTATACACATGCCTACAATATAAATAATTTTGGGCGTGGCAATATTAATATAATTTTCACAATTAGAAAACTCTTATTTAATCACTTTAAAAAAATTTTAAATTTTTACTCAAGAAAAGAAAATTGTATGAATTTTGCAAAACATTAAGTATAAAATTAATATACATATATACATTTAAATGTAAATATAATTGTATAGGTAAAGAAACCATTAGGCTAAGGTACGATATTCTTGTACATAATTAAGCAAAAAATTTGCTGTAAATAATTTTTTTCCATTTTCTTAATTTCATTTTATGCGTCTGGCAACGCGATTTTTGTGATTGGTCACATTTTTCTGTACGCTTAAGCTCGGTTATAAAAATAAATAAAATAAATAGTGAATTTGGCATTTTAAATTTATCAAAAATATATTTAAAGTTTAATTAAATCTTGTTCATTGGTTGTGTTGTGCACTGGGACAAATTTAATTGATATAAGTTAAGTATATTAAAAAGTGTTAAATAGGCTATTTGACGCTATTTTTATACCCTCCACCTTAGGGAAGAGGGTATATTCACTTTGATCATCCGTTTACAACACATCGAAGGAAGCGTCGGAGACCCCACAAACCATATATATTCTTAATCAGCATGAAAAGAGAAATCGTTTGAGACATGTCCGTCCGTGTGTCCGTGTGTCCGTCTGTTGTTGGCACTCTCACGGTCGTAATTTTTGAGATATCAAATTGAAACTTTGCATACGTATTCTTAGTTCAATTTCGCTGTTCCGTATTGAAATTGGGCAAAATCGGTAAAGAGACACGCCCACAATAAACGAAAATCTCATCATATCTCGAAAAAATTTTATTTTTAAAAAATTATATATCGCACAGTACTATGCCTATCAAGTTGAAATTTGGTGTATATATAAGTGGTACCGTTATCCAATACTGTGCCAAAAATGGGCGTGATTGAATAACGCAAACGCCTATAATTTAAAAAAAACACTATTTGCGTAAGTACATGAAATACATAAATATGGCAATAGGAGCTTATTTTTTAGAGAAAACCAAAGGGTGGAGGGTATTTAAGCTTCGGTCTTAACCGAACTTTTCTATCTTGTTTTCTTTCATTTTCTCTTTTATTTTCATTTCTTGGATATTCCTCTTTAGGCAATTTCGTATATATTCTCACTTATTTTATTTATTTATTTTCTCCTTCTTTCTCCTTTTCTTGTCGATCTTCTCAGTTTCTATTAAATAAACTTGATTTAGCATACTTTTAGGCTGTTGTTGGTTTAGGCTTGATACACTTTCATTACTTAATATAACTTGTAATTTTAACTAACAGTGTTTCTTATTCTTCTCGCATAAAATATATTTTAGCCGCTTTTTTCTTCATAATGAATAACATTAATTGCATTTATGTAAATTGTAAGGAAACTGTTCATGATCGTTTCCTACTGTGCTGGCTATGCGATCGATCGGCTCATCCCAAGTGTGCGGGATTCAGTGGACGCCAATTCGATCACATAGTCAATCGCTCTAAAGGTCTACGTTGGTCATGTGGAGACTGTCGCAAGAAAGATCTGGATTTGTTTAAATTATTTAAACAAACCCAGAGAGGCTTTGTAGATTTGGGTAGAGAGTTGAAAGCACTCTCGGACAAATTTACTAAATTGGAAGAAATGTTTAATAATTGTAAACTGTTAGAATGTTCGGATTTCGATCCTAAAGTCCGTCCGTCTAATGTTGGTTCGACTCTTTCACTACAAATTTCTCCCAATTGCCTGTCTTTCAATTCATCTAATTCTAATTCTCCGTGTATGTCTGAGATTGAAGCTTCAAATGCTTTGAATAATGTGGATTTTGTCGTGTCTGATAATATACCATCCCTAACTGTCCAACCTCCATCTGAAGATGCTTCCCCAATTGTACCTGTAGTATCTTCTGTACCAAATATTGTTAAGAATGCTCACGTAACTTCTCCATCTGACCAACCTCTGCCGATTCCGTCTATAAAAATTGACTATTCTCTAAATGCTGATGGTCCTGGTCTTTCTAGCATTATTGATAGTGTTCCAATTGTCCAAAGAGAGAGGGTTACAACTGGTCCTCCAAACAATGGTGATCGCTCTGTAAATGTCCCTTCAATCGTTCCGGTCAGTTCTGAGAATGATGATACTGAACTTGTAGTTATCCCTGCTCGGAAAGCAATTTTCATTTCTAGATTGGCATCTGATACATCTGTGGATAAGGTTAGAAAATATATTGAGCGCAAATGCTCCGATCTCGATGTGTCAAAAATAAGTATTTTTAAATTCAAGTCTTCACAACAACGCGATATTTGTTCCTTTAAATTAATAACGCCTCAGTCATTATTTGAAAAATTCTTAAATAAACAATTTTGGCCCCCGGGGGCTCTTGTTAAAGAATTTATCCCTCGGCGTAAGACTCCAGTTAATCTTGATATTCAGGCCTCACCTTCAAAAAACTAAATAATTCATTGTCTTTGATTTACCAAAACGTCCGCGGTTTAAATACTAAACTAAATCAGGTTCTCGTTAATTCCGTTGCGTCCGAATTTAACGTTGTTGTTTTTACAGAAACTTGGCTTAAGCCTGAAGTCAATAATTCTGAGGTTTTTTGTGCTGACTATCAAGTTTTTAGGAAAGACAGAATCCAGAAAGTTGGAGGTGGAGTCTTAATTGCTGTCCATAATTCATTACCTTCTTTTTTGCTTGACTTCTCAACTAATGTTGATGTTGAGTTTGTTGGCGTTCAACTTTTTAACTTTAACTTGTTTATATCGTGTTCGTATATACCCCCATTGTCAGATGTATCAATCTACTCAAAGCACATCCACCTTATTAAAGAAATGTCCTTGCGTTTAAAAGTTAATGATAAAATACTAGTGCTTGGGGACTTTAATCTTCCTCATACTTGCTGGAATCTGAATGAGGAACTTGGCTATTATATTCCTATCTCATATCCTGTTATATATAATAGTATATTTGATGAAATTTATGAATTATGCCTGTATCAAGTAAATTCTATTTTTAATGCTAATGGAAGACTTCTAGATTGGGTTCTTTTTAATGACACTAATTTCAAAATTGCTCGAGTTGAGCCATTTGTTTGTCCTGAGGACATTTATCATCCTACCTTGCTTTTTACTTTGGATCATATGCTGATAACTAATTGCTATAACACTGGAAACAGTGCTACATTCTCCTTTGGCAGAACCAATTATACTAAACTGAGAAGTCTACTATCTGTTGTCGACTGGAATTTAAATTATAATAACATTGATGGGTCTTTATTACTATTATATAACGCCATTTTTTCTGCTATTTCTTCTTCTGTACCAACGAAATTGACTTCTTCTTCATCAAACGGTCCTATTTGGTTTAATAAACATCTGAGGATTATTCGTAACAAAAAAAGTAGACTATTCAAAAAGTTTAAGCTTAGTGGTTCCACCGTGGACTACATTAATTATTCCAACATTAAACGTGCATTCAACTCCCTTAAAAATAAATATTATAATCAATATATTCAGAGTATGAAAGTAAAATTATTAGTTGAACCTAGGGTATTTTACAAGTTTATCGATTCTAAGCGTAAAGTAAAATGTTGTCCTTCTTTAATGCGGTATGGTAATTCAGAGTCTTCGAATCCCTCCGATATAGTAAACTTATTTGCTGACTTTTTCGAAAAGTCTTATTCTCAAACTAGTATTAACATTGACAATATTGACAATTATCCTTATCCCATAAATAATTTCGATATATTTCCATCCATTCAATTTTCCGAAGATGAAGTTTATCACAGTCTGTCCAAAATAAAATTTTCCACGTTACCTGGTCCCGATGGTTTACCATCCTGTATTCTTCGATCTTGTGCTGATATCCTAACTCCTCCACTGAATCGAATTTTCAACAAATGTTTATCATACGGTTTTTTTCCGTCTATTTGGAAACACAGCTTTATTATCCCACTTTATAAAAGTGGCTCTAGAATCATTATTGAAAATTATAGAGGGATTGCCAAATTAAGCGTTTTATCTAAGCTTTTCGAGTCCTTATTAACTAATCGAATTACTCCTATGATAAAAACTATACTTTCGTCAAATCAACATGGGTTTTTTAGAGGCAGGTCTACGGCTACGAACTTACTAGAATTAACTGGTGACATATTTCATGCATTCTCTGAACATAAGCAAACTGATGTAATTTATACCGATTTTTCTAAGGCTTTTGATCGAGTTGATTCAAAACTTTTAATTTTTAAACTGCGTTGTATAGGGTTCCCTGAAAATATGTGTTCGTGGTTCTATCACTATCTTACAGGTCGTACTCAAAAAGTCTTATTCAACTCGTGCTTTTCTCGTAAAATTACTGTGACATCTGGTGTCCCACAGGGTAGTCATTTAGGGCCCCTTCTCTTTACTTTATTTGTTAACGACCTTCCTACATGTATTAAGTATTCAAAAACATTAATGTTTGCTGATGATGTAAAAATATATTACTCGTTCGATTCTTTAGTCTATTCAAATTTGCTTCAGCGGGACTTAAATGGGTTATATATATGGTGTAAGGTAAACGGTATGGAACTAAATTAAAAAAAGTGTAAGAAGCTATCTTTCACATGGTCCTCAACACTGCCTTCATCTTATTGTATTGAAAATCACATGCTCGAAAATGTTTCTAATTTTCTTGATTTAGGTGTTATGCTCGATTCTAGATTGAAATTCAATCTACACATCGAGTCTGCTGTAAATAAGGCGAAGTCCCTATTAGGATTTTTGAAGAGATGGTCAAAGGAATTCAAAGATCCTCATATAACTAAGCGTTTATACACTGCTCTTGTTAGACCTACGTTGGAGTATTGCAGCGTAGTCTGGGCACCCAGCTACAGATGTTATATAGATCATATTGAATCAGTTCAGCGTAATTTTCTCCTTTTTGCTTTAAGAAACTTAGGCTGGGATCCAAGTTGGATTCTTCCTCCCTACGAGAATAGGCTTCTTCTCATTGATTTGCCAACGTTGGAAAAAAGGCGGGAAATTTTAGGAGTTATATTTGTTGCAAAAATAATAAAAGGTATTGTTTGTTCACCTATCTTGCTTGAAAGGATCTTTTTTAACATTCCCAATAGATTTACTAGGCACTTTAATCTAATTAGATTGTCTCAGTGTCGCACAAATTACCAATTACATAACCCCTTCCGGGTTCTTTGCAAAATGTTTAATGACAACTATCATCTTTTTGACCCGGCTACAGATAACATTGGTACTATTAGAAATATACTATTACGTTCGCGCTTTCGGTTGCCAGACTGATGGTTTTGTTGGTACATGTTTCTATTGTAAATGTGCTAACAAAATGTCTTATATTGGATAAATATTTGTTTTTGCCAACACATGCTATATTGTAAATGTGTTGACAAAAATCTTTATATATTAATATATTTTATTATTTAATAATTAATTTTTTACTTTTAATTTTTTACTCCTAATTAAACTTAGCACATAAGCTAATTGTATTATTATACTTAGTGCATAAGTTTTTAATTAGTTGGATTATAATGCAACTAACTAATTCTAACTCTATATTATTCTAAACTAATTCTTTTTTGTTAAATAAATGAATGTAATTCTTAATATGATATTATCTCTAGTATTAAGGTTCGAATTGTATACATTCTATTTATCTTTTTATTATTTTTAGTAAAAATTTTATCTTTTGTACAATATAAAAGCTACTTTGTAATTTTTTTTTTGTTTCATTTTGTACTAATTTATATACAATGTCTTCAAGTGTTTACTTATATTTATATATATATAGTTTTTTTGCTGCTGCTGCTGTTGTTGTTGTTGTTGTTGTGTGGCGGTTGCTGTTGCTACTCTTTTTTTATAATTTATAATAACTATATACTTTTATGGTCTTAAACTCTACACCATTTTCAATTGAAATTGGTAGAAAGGCAATTGAAATTGAGAAATCGTATTTGTAATTGAGAAAACGCATTTGAAATTGAGAAATCGCATTTGTAATTGAGAAATCGCATTTGAAATTGAGAAATCGCATTTGAAATTGAGAAATCGCATTTGAAATTGGGAAAAACGCATTTGAAATTGGGAACCGCATTTGAAATTGAGAAAGCGCATTTGAAATTGGGAACCGCATTTGAAATTGAGAAATCGCATTTGAAATTGAGAAAAACGCATTTGAAATTGGTATCGCATTTGAAATTGAGAAATCGCAATTGAAATTGGGAACCGCATTTGAAATTGAGAAATCGCATTTGAAATTGAGAAACCGCATTTGAAATTGGGAAAAACGCATTTGAAATTGGGAACCGCATTTGAAATTGAGAAAGTGAATTTTGTAATTGAGAAATCGCATTTGTAATTGAGAAAGTGAATTTTGTAATTGCGAAATCGCATTTGAAATTGAGAAACCGCATTTGAAATTGAGAAAGCGCATTTAGAATTGGAGAAATCGCATTTGAAATTGAGAAAACAGTCCGCAAATGAAATTGGTATAACCGCATTTGTAATTGAGAGAAACGCATTTGAAATTGAGAAAAAATCCGCAAATGAAATTGGTATAACCGCATTTGTAATTGAGAGAAACGCATTTGTAATTGAGAAAAACGCATTTGAAATTGGGAAAAAATTTTAT